>ML795906.1:232152-247244 GCA_009831015.1 Picea engelmannii
TGATGAGTTGGCACATACATGAGGTGTATAGTTGATGATGTTGGTACATATTGATGAGTCATAGTTGATGAGTAGTTGACACATGATTGGTAAATACTTGGTACATGGTTGGATGCACTTGTTTATGGTACAGGTTGATTACATGTTGTTTGGTTCAGGTTGGTGCATAGTTGATGCACTTGTTTATGGTACATGTTGATGATAGGTTGAGGTACAAGTTGATGCATGGTTCAGGTTTATTGGTACAGGTTTACAGTGGTATATCTCATAGTGATAGTGTGACAGTGGTTCCATCATTATACTTCTACTTCATAACAATTGGACAGGGCAAGGATAGTTGGTTGTAGCCACCTTCTGGTTGTATCCAGAGAACATAGGGGCTTGTAACCTCATTCTGGTTGTAGCCAAAGTATAGGGGAGTTGGATATTCCTTCAGGTTGTAGCCCGAGAAACAAGGGGGTTGGAGCCTCCTCCCAGTTGCAGTTGGAAAACAAAGGAATTTGGTGCTTCTAATGAATGTAATTCTTCAAGACATATAAGAAAAAGCATTCTGTGGTTTTCTCCCGCTTCGGTTTCCATGTAAAACAATGGTGTACTGTGTATGTGTATGATTGTTCATTTTTTCATTTCTTATTTACTCTGCAGTTATTGGATGATAATGATACATTGATATAACACTTGGATTATATGGTTAAAAATGATTAAATTGATCTATTACTGATTCATCCCCCCTCTCAGTAATCCAACAAATACTATCTAATGAAGTAGATACTTATGTGAAGTCGAATGTATCCATGGAAGGATGTAGATAATAAACTTAGAGAAAACAACCAGGATAGCAGGGAACGTCCTATGGTAACAGATGCCAATCCCTATCTTTACAGACCTAAAATTTTCCTCGCATTCCACTGGATTTAAACTATTTTCTCATCATTTAATATAAATAAATTTCATGCAGATAGATAGCTGAATGACAACAAAATCAATAGAAAAATGAAGATATGTTGCATAAATATTACAAGATGCAAATATTTCATTAAAACTACAAGCTCTTACAAATTTTACAGAAGCTTGAAGACTGAATTCCTTAGCTCTGATACCAACAAGCATGATTTACCTCCATTCTTCATTACATATGGACTGCTTTAGAACTCATCCACACAAGAAAGACTCTTACTTATTGTAGACTAGACAGACTATCTCATCCAGTTACTTTTGATCCCAAAGATACAAAGACATATATAATTCCTAACTTACCATGGGACGATATGTATGCCCCCCTTCATAATTCCCATACCTCCAACAATGTATTTCAACTATTTTCCTTACAAGTATTCTTCTTTTCAAGCCCCTACATTGATTGCAAGGGAAATGACATTTCCCATCACCGATTTGTGCCTCCAATGCAATCCTTAACCTAGAAATCATCCTTTCACCCTCTTGAGGTGTTGGCATTAGGATTTCCTATATTTACAACAAAATCCACTGAAGCAATATAAGTACAATATACAAATATATCCGTACGGTACAAATGTCATCGAATATTGAACCCATATGTACTATATAATTAAACCATTTTCATCATAGATTTATTAAAGGTTTATAACAGTAGTCAACAATTAATCAAAAAATCAAAACCATACATTTTTATAACATAAGTTCCAAAGATTCACTATAAGCAAGTAATAAAATCAAACAATAAAAGAGAACTAGACAAAGACAAATTGTATAGTAATTAAATGGAATTAAGTAGACATGTTCATACCTAATTCCTAGGCAACAATTTGTGTCCCCAAATGGAAGAGGGTCTAAGGGTTAGGGATCCAATCTGAGTATTTAAAAAAGTGACAAAGCAATATTAAAAAATTGTAACCTTCAAAGTACATAATATGAGATATGCAGATCAAGAATTTGATTTTAGGCAAGTAGCACATAGAAAAAAGACTAGTAAATCTTGTAATGAACAATGAACATACAATTTTTTTATAACCATCACACCTACAACCAAATAGTCGGAATCACTCACCTCCGTCGATCTTTCGACTAAAATTGACTATGTCAAAGTTGACCAAGTCAGTGTATGTTAAACCATTTTCAAACGGGTAGTTGACATGTTGTACGTTTGTCGATAGATAGATGAAATATCATCGAAATATTGATGGCTATGTAAGTTCATTGGAAGTACGATGTTCATCGAGGCGCCGGGAAAAAAAGATTAAAATTTTAATATTATGTCGTAATTTACAACGATATGATTAATTTTATCCTGATCATTCGAAGGTTTTGTCGAATTTTGACCCCATATGTAGTAGTGTAGGGTTTTTGGAGAATCTATTTTTAGGATTCCCCAAGGCTTTTCTAATAGTGTATAAACCCTTCTTTGAGGGTTCACTTCAGTTGTTGAACAAAATAATTTTGCTAGTGACATCGCCTAACACTTCTTTGTCACTCAAGAACAAGGGATTATAAATCATCATTTTTTCTAGGGTTACCTAGGGTTTAAATCCACCTTTAAGGCTAAAACATATTTCCTAGGGCTTAAACCCTCATTCAAGAGATTAAGTTAGGAAACACCCTTAATCCATACTATTAAATATCCTTTTCTCCACTTCTCAAAATTGGAAGAATGGTTTGAAATGATCATTGAGTTGGGTCACTAGAGTATTTGATAGCAGCTCAAATTAAGTGTACATCTAAATTAAATGATGATGCAATATCATTTCCAAATTTTTGCATGCTCTAGTCTTTATTGTTGATGAAGTTTTAATCACTAGTATATCAATGGGTTGCTCCATATATAAGACACAATTGTTGGATAAATAAATTTCTTTTATGACTTTATCATTTTATCATAGTGGGTCGAGCATTGATAAATTCCCAAGGTATGAAGATGCTAGAACACATCCTTAAATTCTTTTAGTGAAACATATATCACACAATTGATGGTGTTTAAATGCATATTCATGTAATGATTTTTTAGAACAAATCCCATCTTATTACCCCATCCCAAGCCCTAGTCTAAAACTTACTTTGAAATTAGAGATATTATAATCTAATGGTAGTCATTCTTAGATGGAATGACATAGTTTAATAATAAAGTGCAAATAGGTCCTTGCGTTATGTACTGAATGCTAGGATATTTATACACTAAGAATTAGTTAAGGTTAATTTGACCTAATGTAGCATTTATTTAAAGTGTGATTGTAGTGTCCTTTTTTTCTTTACTAATTTGAGGGTCACAATCATGTCTTACACACGAGTGATCCAACAATTCAAATATCTCATTGATCTTAATGACACTTGATCCATGGCTTAACACTCCATTAGCCCACGATCTCTATTTAAAGAGCATTTAGGGTCTTTTGTCGATGATCAATATTGAGAGATATTCAGGAAATCTATTCATTTTTTTCATTAATATATTGCTTCAATTGATCGTGCTGGCTAGGGATGTGCACTATTTCCATTTTTTAGGGTTTGAACTACATAAAACATTGGTGTATTGATCTTGATCTTCGTGTGTGAGCATTTTCCTTAAGGCATTCGACTTGTGTGGATATACCTTGTTTTTTGAACATGGTTTTAGAGATCTTTTAAAAGATACACTATGTTGATCAAGATATTGCTTTAGTTTTATTGTATGCAAGAAAGACAATTTTTTTCTGCAATTTTCGAAGCTTCTCTAGTTGAATCTATTATAAAAAAAATATTGTCTCTCAATATTGTGGCATTTCTCTTTTGTAAAATCTGATATAATTTTGTCATAACCCACTTGGGTGGAAATGATTTTTTAGAAATAGAGTTCTTGAATTCATTTTTTTTTAAAGTTACCTTTTGTAAAAGTGCACGCGACTTAAGTTACAAAGTAACTTTATTATAAAGTGCATTTCACTTAAGTTATAATAATGAATCACTTAAATCATATAGTAAATTTACTGTTCTTTGTTTATGCAAGTAACTTTATTATAAAGTGGACCTCATTGATGTTATAAAAGTGACTCATTTAAGTTATAAAAGTAACTTATTTGTGAAAGAAAAATTATAGGACAAAGTTAGAGGGAAACCTTTTTAACTTTTAACAACACAACGACCTCATTATGCATCCATTGCCACATGGGCCAACCTCCACCTACCATGTGGCACCTTCATTGAAATTTCGAGTTTTTTTCCCTTTTTCAAATGAACATGGTTGCCATTCAAAGTCCATTTTCAATGTTGTTTTTTCAAAACTGCCTATTTTTTCAATCGTTTTTTGTTTAAGTCATCAATTTTTGGTTTTAAAGACATATTAATTTCATACTATTATATGACTAGTTCAAGTGAGTTATTTCTTACAAACACATTATTTCACTTGGAAATCTAGTATGGGGGATTTTGTGAGAAGTAAAGGACTCATTGTATCACCTTGTGAATAGAAGTTGTCCTTTAGAGATGCATTGGAATGAGTTGAATGGGACAACTGAAATGACTCAACATGTGGACTCGTAGGTATTTCCATCTTAAATGAATTGAAGTTTCATCTTCAAGGGATTGAAACTCTTGATGCAAGTTCAATGAAGTTGAAAACCATGTTTGGTAAACACAACCAGATTCGAGAACTAATGCAAAATCAATTGTGTTAGAGGAAATTTGGTACCAAAATGATTCTCCCGAGGAAATTATAAAATAACAATCCATGTATGCCACATCATATTTCCATTTAAACTAGGTTAATCTAGAATTACAAAGTGAGTTAAAAATAATAATAATAAGTTTTGATTTGTGTGCACACACAATAACAATAACGATAACAACAAAAATAGATGTAGTAATAATAATATATAATATATTATCGATATATAATATATAATGGAAATACTGATGATATAAAATAATGGTACTATACAATAAATAAATGATACTATACAATAAATAATGGGTGTACTACTAATATATAATATTCCATATTTGGTATTTCAAAGATATTTATGATATCTTGAGATGATCTTAACCAAGTGAGGTGTATATATATGGTTAAATATTGTCAAATAAAAACATGACACATAACCATCCTTGACTTTTTATAGTCCAACTCAATGATTATTGTTGACTCAATTCTTTGAAATTTTATTGGTTATTGAATTTCCAACTCAACATGAAGCATGGTTTTTCTTATTTGGATTATTTTATCCCCAAATTTCCACTAATGTTTGCTTTGAATAATAATGATTTTAGTTGCACTGAATATTTCTTTTGGAAAATTTCAAGACACTTAGGCTCTGACTTCTTGTAACACACCCAACCCCCTAACCCTTAGGTTGGTGGGGTGTCCAAAAATTCCTCTTCTTCACTTCGATTCCTTTCTCTAAATAAATCTCATGGATGAATTATACTCGTCGAGTTATTTTCAATGACAGTAACCATGCTCAAGACCGAGCTTGTAATCAAAAGATATGGCCTTCTGAAGTTTCTAGGCCTTCATTGGCCAAAACTGTTGGAGTTACTTCACACACACCTAGGATTTATTTTTCCTAAAGTTATTCTTTGTTTATTAGTCATTATCCAGTCTCCTATATTTTAGTGGAGAATATTCTATCTGGAGAATATTCTCTTTCAATTGACACTTTAGTTTGACTAGTTGAGTTGAGTTTAGATGTTGCATTGGGATCATCACCATGCAACATTGGGATCATCACCATGATAATTCGACCTTGCATTAGTATCATAACCAGAGTGGTGAATTAGCCTTGATTCCCTGAGTTAACTCCTCACTACTCTCTGTTTAGTCAATTAATTGAAGACTAGTTGACTAGTTAACTCAACTAGGTGGCAGTTCACTCCCGTAACTGCCTAAGAGACTAGAATAGGTGGCAGTTCACTCCTGTAACTGCTGGTGTGTGTCCAAATCACTATAGAACACCACTATGGTGCATTGGTTCACCTCAAGTCAAAATTATTGAGTTATACAGAGTATATCATGTGTAAATTATTCATTATTCACAACAGTTAATGAGAATTATTCCATTCTTTCTCTCATTCTTCTTCTTTCTCATTTTCTCTCTGCAAATGTGTGTATTATTGTTTAGCTAGATATATTCTATGCAGGTTCAACACATTTACATGGTATCAAAGCCGACAAACTGCTAAGAAAAATCTACACCAAAATGTTTTGCAGGTACAAAAGATTGAAGACAACAGAAAGATGGAATTCCAAAAAGAATTCATTCTTACACCTTACAACTATTTTGCATGGAAGGAGAAAATAGCCATACATCTCCGATCCAGAGGATTGTATAGGTTAACCATGAATATAGATATAGAGCTGAAATCAGCCATAGAAAAATCCAAGTACTTAAATCACATGGATGAGGCACTCGGAACAATTTGCAGTCTTATTTCACCTGATCTCCTTTTTCACATATCTTCCTGTAAGACTCCCAATGAAGCTTGAAAAAACTTGGAAGGGATATTTGGAAAACATGATGAGATGAGGGGACACATGATGGAGGTGGAGCCGCTCACATTGGATCCAAAAATATTCGACAATATCCAAGATTTCTTTACAAAATTCAAGGATTTACTGTCACAACTCAAATCTTGCAGGGTTGATAAATAGACGAAGGAGAAACAAATGGTTCTCACCATTATCTCCAAGATTGGTCTAGAATTATTTGCATTTGTATCCACATTCCATACTGTCAGATTCACCTCTGGAACCACCTAGAAGATGCCTTCTCTTGAGGAATTTATCAAATCCCTGACACAAGAGAAAACCAAGCTCATCAACATGGGCACAATCAAAGGCCCAAGGGCGCATGCACTCACTGTGCATGATGGAAGCCACAAATATAAAAAATATAAAGATAAAGATAAGAGGAAATCTCATGCACATACGAATAAGGAAGGGTACACAAAACCCTTCATCGATGCCTCCGGATCCAAACGAGAAAAGGGAAGAAAAGGAGAGAAATGCACGTACTGTCACAAATGATTCCATTCAGAATATACATGCATGCAAAAAAAAAAGTTCTGATGTCTCAAATACTTCAACAAAACAACCTTGGAGATCGCATCCTCGAGGGTGCAAAGAAGAAGAAGCCAAAAGATCTGAATTCCAATAAAGGTAATTCTAGTCATGCCTTGATTTTCATCAACTCTTCTCCCGATGCTTGGATCGTAGATTCAGGGGCATCACATCACATGGATGCCTCAGAAGAAGTATATTCTTCTTTGGATGCATGCAAAGGTCCTCCTATTTTGATGGGGGACAACTCTTCTGTCGAAGTCACCAGCAAAGGAAGGATTGAACTCACCAACGAAAGCTTCGAGAATGTGCTACATGTTCCCAAGATTTTTGTCAAGATTTTTGTCAACCTTCTCTTCGTGTATCAGATGAAAAATTCTGACACTGGAAAGAAAGTCATATTCAAACCAAATTCTGTGGACATCTATGAAATGCAAACCAACTCCAGGGTTTCTACCGGTGAGGTAAATCATCAGTCTAGATTGTATACTTTTTCTGAATTCATTGAACCTGATTTTGTTTTACTGCTTACTCATGCTGATGAAAGTAGTATGATATTGCATGAAAGGTTTGGACATTTGAATTTCAGATACATGGAACAGCTTAGCAAGAACAAATTAGTTTATGGTCTACTAGACATCCATTTCTCCAAGGGAGTGTGTGAGGGATGTGTTCTCGGGAAACACCCTCAAGAGGGATTCGATAAAGGAAAGCCTCAGCGAGATTTCGCACCTTTAGATCTGATCCACAGTGACCTCATGGGTCCTTTTCCACATCCATCGATCATCAAAGCGATGTTTGTTCTCATTTTTGTTGACGATTTCTCACATTTTACATGGATCAACTTTCTTAAGAAAAAATCTGAGGTCTTTCAACACCTCAAAGATTTCAAAGCTTTGGTTGAGACATGGTCCGGAAAGAAGATAAAAATCCTTTGAACTAATAATGAGGGAGAGTATGTGAATCATGAGATCCATAATCTTTTCCATGAGGCAGGGATCCAGTTGCAGCACACGGTTCCCTATACTCTACAACAAAACGGAGTTGCTGAGCGGAAAAACAGATCTCTAAAGGAGATGGCATCTTTCATGTTGCATGCAAATTCATTACCACAGAGACTATGGGCCGAAGCACTTAATTGTGAAACATACATCCAAAATAGATCTCCTCATAGATCTGTCAAGGATAAGAACCCCTACGAGGCTTGGAGTGGCCTCAAACCGGAAGTGGCCCACTTTCGCATTTTTGGTTCACGTGCATGGGCCCGAATTCCCTCTGAAAAGAGGAAGGCACTTGATCCAAAGAGCACTGAGTGAATTTTTTTTGGATACCCCGACAGTGTGAAGGGATATTGGCTTATTGATCTTTCCTCGGACTGGCTCATCATTGAGTGTAGTTTCCAATTCTAGGAAAGTGTCTCGCATGTACCTCAACAACCGCATGCAGACACCTTCACTCTTCCACTTGTCCGAGATGATGAGCATGCACATGTCGACTCTTGTTCAGATGAGAGTTCTGATTTAGAGGAATCAAATGATTTAGATTCATATTCAAAGTTAGTACAATCAGATGCAGAGTCAGAGCATCCAGATGTAGTTGCAGAGCCAGAGTAAAGGCCCAAGTGGGCATAGACTACTCTTCAGGTTGCAGGGGATCTCGTCGGTGATCCAACCGATACTAGGAGGACTCAATCTGATTTCGAGGATCCTCCTGTTGCACTCACTTCCACTAAACCATTTCCTTTGAGGAATATTTTATCGGTTCATTCTTCAGATCCACAGTCTTATGGTGAGGCTGCTGGAAATCCCTTTTGGGAATCTGCCATGCAGGAGGAGTACAACTCCCTCCTCGAGAACCAGACTTGGGTTTTTGTTCCCCTTCCTTCTGGGAGGAAACTTGTTAGATCAAAATGGGTCTACAGGACCAAGAGCAAAATAGATGGACAGATCAACATATACAAAGACAGGCTTGTTGCCAAAGGATTTCAGCAGGTTCATGGTATTGACCATGATGAGACCTTCGCTCCAATAGCGAAGATGGATTCCATATGATTAGCACTTGCCATTACGGCAACCAATGGATGGGAAGTCCATTAGATGGATGTGAAGAATTCAATTCTTCATAGTGATCTCTCTGAGGAGATCTACATGGAGAAACCCCAGGGATTTATGTAGGACTCATCTTTGGTCTATTGACTGAAGAAGTCACTTTATGGCCTCAACCAAGCTACGAGGGCATGGTATGCCAAGATGGATTCCTACTTGTTGTCACATAACTTTGTATGCTGTAAATCAGACCCAAATGTCTACATGTTGAGGATAGATGATTCACTTCTACTTTTAGTTCTGTATGTTGATGATTTGCTGATCACCGGCTGCTCAACTTCAACAACTGTTGCAGTTAAGAGGATTCTACATGATAGGTTTTTGATGACGGACATGGGTCCTCTACACTTCTTCCCTAGACTTGAGATCAGTGAGGATGCATCATGCATCAAACTGTCTCAAGCCAAGTATGCATGAGATCTCCTTGAGAGATTTCACATGACAGACTGCAAGTCTGCTCCGACTCCTTTCCTATCAGGAGTCAAAATTGAGGATGGTAGGGAGACTCCATTGGTTGACAACACACTGTACAGACAACTAGTGGGGATCTTGTTGTCTCTCACACATTCCAGACCACACCTCTCCTATGTAGTTGGCATAGTTTCTAGGTTCATGCAGGAGCCGCATGAGCTACATTGGAAAGTTGCAAAGCGTATACTTCGATACGTACAGGGAACCATCACCTTTGGGATTCATTATGCGATAGAATCTACATTAGATCTCATTGGGTTTACTAATTCCGACTGGGCTGGTGATAGAATTGATCGCAAGTCCACATCTGGTTACTCACTCAGTCTTGGTTCTGGGTCTATCTGTTGGTCGAGCAAGAAGCAAGCTATCATTGCTCTATCTTCAGTCGAGGCAGAGTACAGAGGGGTAGTTAACATAACCATTCAGGCTATGTGGCTACAAAATTTTCTCACTGAGTTGGGCATTCTGTTTCATCGTATGATTGTCATCTGGTGTGACAACCAGAGCACTCTGAAGTTCTGTAGAGATCCAGTTTAGAGGTAGTAGACGAATCACTTCGAGATCCACATGCACTACATCTGGGACTTAGTACACGAGGGGATCATCGACTTATAGTTTTGTCCTTTAGCAAAACAACCAATAGACATTTTCACCAAGACCTTCACTGAGAAAAAATTCCATTCTTTGCGAGGTCGTCTTGGAGTGAAGGACACAATTGCCTATAAAGTGTAGGTATTATTTTTACATACATTGTACCTTGAGGGGGGGTTTTCCCATGATTTTTCCCCTCTTTCCTCACTTTATTTTCAGTGTATCTTTTTTACTTGGGTACCTAACATGGCCTCGTTTCCAAGACCCAATCTTTATTTTCACCATAGTGATGTTCACGGGGTGTGTTGGAGTTACTTCACACACATCTGGGATTTATTTTCCTAAATTTATTCCTTGTTTATTAGTCATAATTAGTCTTTATCCAGTCTCCTATATTTTAGGAAAGAATATTCCACCTGGAGAATATTCTCTTTCAGTTGACACTTCAGTTTGACTAGTTGAGTTGAGTTTAGATGTTGCATTGGGATCATCACCATGAAACATTGGGATCATCACCATGATAATTCGACCTTGCATTGGTATCATCACCAGAGTGGCACATTAGCCTTGATTCCCTGAGTTAACTCCTCACTACTCTTTGTTCAGTCAGTTAACTGAAGACTAGTTGACTAGTTAACTCAACTAGGTGGCAGTTCACTCCCGTAACTGCCTAAGAGACTAGAATAGGTGGAAGTTCACTCTCGTAACTACTGGTGTGTGTCTAGATCACTCTAGACCACCACTATGGTGCATTGGTTCACCTCAATTTGAACTCATTGAGTTATATAGAGTATATCATGTGTAAATTATTCATTATTCACAACGGTTAATGAGAATTATTCCATTCTTTCTCTCCTTCTTCTTATTTCTCAATTTATTTGTGAAAATGTGTGTATTATTGTTTAGCTAGATCTATTCTGTGCAGGTTCAACACATATACAAAAACCACCACACTGCCACGTGGCTCCACATCTCCTATACAATTTCATGTGGAAACATCTGGCACGGATGTGGCACCATGCACTAGCCCACCAAGACCCTCAACTCATCAGGTCATTTTCTCTCCCGCTCTCAACATTCTACTCCGATATACTAGGCCACTGGGTGATTGGCACATTGGGCTCACTGACCCACCGTCTTACTGACCCACTGGGATCATCGGGGCATTGAGCCACTGGGATATCGATCCACTGCGGAACTGACCCACTTAGGCATCGGCCAACCGGGGCACCAACCCACCAAAGCATTGACCCACCGGTGCACTTACACTTCACAATACCCCGATGCCTGATCCAGTGACCTAGTTGGCACCTCAAAAATGTGGCCCTATCATAGTATTCCACCTGGATTGATACGTGGCTATCGGGGCACTGAACCACCAACTCACCAAAGGATATCTCATGCACTTAAATATCAAACGCATGATCCAGTGGCCTAGATGGAACTTCGGGCACATGGCCCTATCACAACCTGTCACCTGACTTGACACGTGGCACCCATGAATCAATTCAGAAATATTCCCCAAAAATTTAAATTACCTTGACATGTGACATAATAACCACTTGACACATGGACCAACCACAACACAACATGTCATCACAATATGCAAGGGCTTATCCAATCGGGTGCTGGCACTTGTCCATTTCTCATTGGCTTGACTATGTCATCCAACGTCACTTTGACGTCGATGACACATATCTAATCTATGCTCACAAATATAACTGGGTTATGGTTGGAACCCTTCTTGGAACCATGCCCCACTAGGGAACCGCGTCTTTGGGCTCATTGGGGCACCAAAATTTCAAGGAGGAAAGAGGGCTTGGAAAAATATTTTGGAGATTCGATACTTCGATACCCTAGGGAATTAAACTCCCTCTTGAGCTTACTACAAGGATATACTATTGATATCTCTCATCCCATTTAATCCAACGACTAAGGTTCAAAGCACTTGTTCAAGGGTTTAAGTTTGAAAAAGGCCCATGCTTGTCTGACCAACAAATCAGTGGTTGACACATATCATCCTCTAGGTACGCTAGCATCCTCATCACCCTAACATCATTCGCATGTGATGTAATCCTCCTTGGGTCATAAACTTTTCTAAGGAAAGAATAGAGGATCTCTTCCCCAGAACCTTGACACACCAGGATTCTTTAGAAAATCCTTTCAAACAAATCCCCCGCTAGTTTGGGGTCTGGTTATCCTCTCACAAAGGATCAATAGTGGAGGTATGATGGTCCCTTAATCCTACGACCAAGGTTTAAGGGCGTCCATTCAAGGGTTTTACGCTTGATAGGGGCCCCAAAATTGTGAGCTTCCAACTTGGAATCGACACTCATCATCCCTCATGGAATTTTGACCACCAACCTGACACGAAATGTCACCATAATGTTGCATTTGTCATTCGCAAGAAAACAAAAAGGTTGGAACCCCACGTGGGAAATTTTCCCCACTAAGTCACCAGGCCCCTGTAGAATTTTATACCACATTCACATATGCCTTTCAATATCTCGATCTCCGGTGGAAATCAGATGACTATTGTTCAACCTCCCCGCCAATCCAACCACAATTATTTCTCACCGGTTTACACAAGGAATTAAATGAGTTGAGAACTATCTTTAGATTAAGAAGTGCCATCGTCTTTTTCTATGTGTTGATTTTATTCCCATGGGTTTTTTGACTTCTTTTATTAAGCATGGAAACACCCTAACAAGGACCCAAAAGAAGGTTCTATATCCTGCAGCTTTCCATCTCAATGAACAAGAAAAACACATGGTTATCAGCCTTCTATGGCCTCCCATACACACATGTTACAAAAAGTTTGTTTGGTAGTTAAGGAATATTATATCACTTCATTTAACTTATTATTTAAAGTCCATTTACTACCATATAATTATGGTTTCATTTCTCAGGAAATCCCAACACAACATGTATGTTACTATGTATGCAGGAAAACATAGACACTCTACCATTCCTTTCCCTTTTAGATCCCTTCTAAAAGCCAAACAGTTTTGTTGACTATGAAAGCATGCATAATTACAGATTTACAGAGCATAATAGACTTGCAATTGAAACAACTATTCAGTCCATTTAACAAGGATATACACTCATAAATGAAAATACATAAAGCAACCTTCTATTTAATTCACTTACACAAGTTGCTAAGATGGATTATCTATTTACATGTGGTATCCAACCAAATGAATGTGGATGAACACCTTTCTACCCAACCATAGGATCATATGTAATTAAAATCTGCATTCTGGCCACCCCCGTGCTAAGCCATGATACCACTAGGGAATTTCTCAGGTTCTCAACATTTTTATCTTCCCTAAAAACTATGGTATGTATTCCCATACACACATGGTTTCTCTATTGTTCAGTAGCCTCTGCTCAGGTGTTTCCCCAATCAGAATTGTCCCCTCTCCTACACACCTGTGATTTTTTCCTCAACCTCCCATGAAGGTTCTCAACCTGTCCCTCTTCCCTTCCGTCAGAAGAAAATCATGGGGTCAACCAGAGGACTGCAAATGGGTACTTTGTTGTACCTTTGACTAACAATTTATGTTGTCCCAACCAGGTATTCCATGCTTCCATTCATTGAGGGTGGTTGGTTTTCCAACTACCAATAGTCCCTCACTAACTTATTTTCTTTGATATTAGAGAAAATGAAATCATTTATTATTTCCAAAATAAATAACTCAACAAGAATCTTGAGTTCTCTTAGCATAATGAACCCCCTTTTTAGGCTCCCTCACTCTTTCCTCTAGTGGTATCATGGCCAGTACTTTAAGGCTTCACCCATCAATCAAATTTTTTTCTTTTATATTACCCAATAACACATTTACATTTTTTACAAGCCATATCATGGAAAAATTATCTCCACGCTGAGATAAACCATTACTAATCATAGTTAATTACAATTAATTTAGGAGGATAAAAATGAGGTGTTACATACCCTCCCATTTAAATAGGAACACCATCCTTGGTGTCATCTACATTTAAGTAACACCTTCCATGCTTTCATCTTTCCGCCACTTCAACAATGCACCCTTTTCCCTCATAATTTGGTCTATTTACATACCACTAGCATTCCAATGCATGCCTATCACAAATTTCAAACAACATGCATATTAAAACCAATTCAATGCATAAACCTCCATTGTTGTTCATAATTTAGGAGGAACTGTACATATCAACACAATACTTATATGTGCAATTCTTGGATTTGCATCCATATGGTTTCCACATTTACTTGGATCACTTTTTTTCCTTTAACATATTCACTATGATCATGACCCTAATCAACATATAACAAAATTAATTGAAGTCTCCCCTTGCTTGCAGTCACTCACCTTCTAGGCTCAAGCATTCCCTTCTCTGCTACATAGTTCCTTTGGCGATCCATATTTCCCTCCAAGGATTTCTCACACAAGAAGAGTTTAGATACTTCATCGAGTCTTATAGTCGAGGCATCACTTGGGCCCACTTTAACACAACACAACCATATCAAGGAAATTATGGCATACATGGTTTTCATTTCACAATAGTGGAATTTTTCATGCTTTCCATGTTAGTATCCATCATTTGTCCCTCTAGGACATATATCTCATCTCACATATACCACATGCATACAATAACCATGAGATAATATCATCAGTTTCAATCAAAATTATTTTAAATCTATTTTCCACAGATTCCCAATTTCACTTATCCATTTTTAGATCTGTTCCATATAGGAACTCAAATCCAGAAGTACAAGAATTCATTCTCATAGCAGTTTGGCTCTTTGCAATCTGCAGGTATTGGTCTTCCTTGTGGACTTACTTGTTGCTAATTGTCAGTTTTCTCATGCACATTTCATTTTCATTGCACACTTACAGTGACTGACAACAATGTTTAAAATTGTGCATACTAACAATTGT
>ML795906.1:253679-283454 GCA_009831015.1 Picea engelmannii
TTAGTACTTTTAATTCTTTTTAACCACAATGCATATTGTTTACTTTATGAGAAGATTGCTAATAAAATTCAATATGAGAAGTATACATAAGTAGTGAACAATAAGAAACCACACATAAACACAATACACCAATATTTTACGTGGAAACCCAATGCGGGATACAACCATATAATGTTTTTCTTATATTTTCAAAAGAAGTACAATAGGAAGCACCAACTTCCTTGTTTTCTATCTACAATTGGAAGGAGGTGACAACCCCCTGTTTTCTTAGGCTCCAACCTGAAGGAAGCTACAACTCCCTAATTCTCTATATCCAACCAAAAGAAGGCTACAACCCCCTATGTTCTTCGGCTACAACTGGAAGGTGGATACAACCACCTATAATTTCCCTATCCAACCACCCCGAAATATAAGTTCCAAATAATTTATACTGCCACTGTCACTCTATCACTGTGAGACCTGTCACTGTAAAACTTGTCACTGTAAAACCTATACATAAACCTGTACCAACAACCCATCACAACCTGTAACAACAATCTGTCATACCCTGTAACAACAACCTATCATAATACTCTTTTTAACCAATCATATCTGATCACATAGATCTCATACCCACTATCACAAGTGTATACCTCAAACCATGTACAACTATGTTTCTCTAATCATGTTCCATACATATACAAACAATCATAGAACAATTGTAATGAACCCTCACATCAATCAAGCATCAAACCCTCATTGTTATGAAACCTCAATCTATACCAATAAATTCAACAACACAACTTAACCAAAAACCCTCTAACATGTACCAAGGGATACAATATATGCCTCAACAATATACCCAATAAAATGTGTCAACAACAAAAAACAAGTGCATCAACAATGTGCCTATGTAGATCTACCTCATGCAACATATACCATACAACCAAAAGTCCCTCAAGGGTAAATTCTCAATCTCCTATGACCATATCCCACACAATCACCAACATCCAACTACAAATAAGCATGTAACACACCTTTTTGATCCTGTAGATAGATCTGTTGTACCTTAACATTGTCAAACTTCTTGTAGTCTCTCCTCCACTTCTACAACCATATTCACTCCTTAAACTTCAGATCTGGTAGTGCCTCGCGTGACGAAGCCGACTGTCCCACAGAGCCTTGTGTGACAGGATATAGGCAACTCGCGGGGATGCCTCACATGATGTTTATTGTTTGACCCATGGGGATGACCGTAATCACGGTTTTTCACAACTTTCCTGCTCTCTTTTGCTTGATATTTATAAATTGGATGAAGAAGGTATTACTCCTTGTATCCTCATAGTGTGCTATCATTTCTTCCCTAAAAATTGTCCAAGTGACAAGTGAATTGCGAGAACGAAGCCATTGATACCACACAAACTGACTAGGTTCTAAATATAAGGATGAAATTTGTACCTTTTGTGTGTGTGGCACATCATGTATATCAAAGAACTGCTCCATTTGGAGTATCCATGTGATTGGATCCTTGCCATCAAAATTTCTCATATCGATCTTAGGAAAGTGGTTGGTCTTCAACCAAAAGCTGGAGTTTCTCCAATATTGACTCATCTTCCTTGTGTCCTCATCATGAATTTCATGGGATACATTGCCACTTTCAAGTGGCCTCTCTATTAGCAACTTTTTCAACCATTCCATGATATCCCCTTTTAAGCCATCCATCTTAGTATCCATCATTGCTTCTAACTTAGCTTTAGTTGAATCCATCATATTTTTTAGTTCATCTTTTGTTACTACCTTCTTTTGTAAATCATATATTTCCTTGCATATTTCTTCACCTTCATAAAGAGTCCAAGTAGGAATGTATGAGGGATTATTTGGTGTAGAAGTTCCCTTTTTGGTGGCATGTTGGCCAAGTATCACTGCAAGTTAGGGATTCCTAATTGGCTTAGGCAGAGGTCCTCACAGAAAAGGCAGTGTCAGGTGCTATAGCTCTTTGATATACGTGAGGGGTCCAATAATAGTACTCGACCCAATGTCTTAGGGCACTAACTAAGGAGGATTTACCATTCCCTTAGTTGTACTATTCGACTACCCAGGTACTAGAGAGTGATCTTCCCAAGTGTTGTTCTCAGTGTACTATAGCAACAAGAAAACTAACTCGGTTGGTCTTAGGATTCTAGGGGGTCTCCCAATATACACCAGGTACGTGGGAGCTCAAATCTATAGTAGTGTTGTCTAATGCATAATCATTCTAAAGGGGCCTTCCGATATACTCTAGGTATGTGGAAGAACCACATTGTCCCCGGGTTGTAACACTGACAAGTAACAACAACTCCTAGGTTTAGAGATGACATAATACATATGGACCTAAAAAACTCTAATATTCTCCCAAATTTATGTGAGAATCCTTTTATCCCACTTTATTCCACTTTTTGAATCAACCCAATTGGATCTTCTAGTCAAAAGATATGCAAATTTCCAAAAAACAAAAGTGCACCTTTTAAAACCCTAATTTGGAGATTGTTCTTCTAGGCAACCGTTCTTCTATTATAGCTCTGCAATTTCAGCCCTTATGAGTCTTAAAATTTGGCCTCAAGTAGCCTGATGTTTCTTATTTCCAACTCCATAGGTTAGACCGAGATTGGATTCTCCAAGAGAATTTTATGATAACTTTCCCAAGATGTGCTGATTTTTTCCCTTTCAGAAGAGAGAACTTGTACAACCTGCTTCGTGTCACTGTATTCACTTCAGAACTTGAAATTTTCACCAGTAAAACTTTGGTTTGTACCCTAACCAATGGAATAGGTCTCACTCAATTCAGAGGTCTGTAGCTTATGATATAACAATTTTCCCAATAACAAATGTTTTAGACTTAAATATGGACCAACCAAAAACCCTAATTTCCTCAGAGAATAACTTTATGAGTACAGTGAATAAAGGGATGAAATTTGTACAAAATATAATTCACTATTCCTCCTTCATACTGTAAAATTTTTAGAACTTGAAACCAAGCCAAAATAATTTGGGAGCGAAAATTCCAAGAAGACATGTTTCCGACTAGTTTTAAGACTAGTCAAAAACCCTAACTTGAACATAATGTATATCCAAAAATCTAACAAACCAAGATATGAAATTTGGATCCACGTTATCTCTATATGGCTCCTTTGCACCATATAAATTCCATATCCCAAAACCTTCCAGAAAAAACATTTATAGTGAAAATTCCAATAAGTCTTGTTTTGAAGAAGTAAGTCCCAATGATTGTTTAGCTCTGATACCAAATCTTAAGAACCAAGTATTAAAATAGCATAAAAACCTCAGAATAAGTAATCCACACCTTGAAAAAGAGATAATTCCAAATAATATTATCTTCGAGGGGGAAACCTCCTTATAAATTACATGAATTTACCTATACAAGATGATTCCAAATGAAAAGGTGTCCTTGGTATATATATATATATATAGGAGACTAAGAGGTACAATTACAACAAATGGACCCAAGCCAACGTAAATAAAATAAAAATACTAATGTAATATGCTTCAATTAAGGGGTAATGTGCCACGATTTAGGGCTTAAAAAACTGTGAAACTTTTTTGTTACTCTTCCTTTGCTACCTCATACTTGCACAACTTTTGATGTATCAATGAGTACCTGCAATAAACCTTTCACAAAAAAGATATTCAATGTGCTCAGTAGGTGCTAATGTGAGTCTCTTTCTCTCTTATGTATACTCTCCAAGTGATTTCCTTTAGGGGTCATATTCTAACTGTTTTACCTAACTTCCCTCTTTTAGCGCTAACCCACTATCTTGTTGCAACTACTTTACCCATAATTAGTAAACTCACCACTTCTTGTTGCAGCTAATTTATTTTTAATTATTTTCTTATTTCAACAAATTTACCCATAATAAAATCTTAGTTGCAACCACTTTGACTAGTAAATTTTTTGATGACTTTCTAGCATGTTGGTTTAACTTCTTTCTTTTACTGTCTGATTTATTGACCCAGGGTTCATGTCTTTCGGTTTTCCAACAAAGCCTCTAAAAATATCAACCCTCCTAGTAGACCAGAAGGCAACATGGTACACAGAGTGCACTGCGCAGTCTCATCCGAGATAGCTTTAAGTGGGTGGTTGTAAGACTCAGGTGTTTATAGCCTAGGATTGAGTAGGATATAGGGGGTTATTAATATGAGCCATATACTACAAATCGTGATTGCAATCTACTAGTACTCACAGAGTTGCATCTATCCTTCACGATCATTTCCCGAACAACACAATCGTATTCCATAACAATGCATTAACTCATTTATTAAGTATAACAATTAACTGGTGGAAGGAAATAAATATATACAAGCATTCATCACATTACAAAACTATTACCATGATTCACCCCCTCCTAAGTTACATCCACAAAGATTTGGCTCTTGGCTCTTTTATTATGGCAGTTCTACATCTCCAACGTCGCGCACTTACAATTCCCTCTGATGGGTAAGATCTGTATGAGGTGAACTAGATCGTACTAGGCTCCATACCCTGCAATCTAATCCTCATATCTTCCTCCTCTCTTCTGTTCCTATCTCAACAACTTACAAAACTGGTCCATAACCATATTACATAACGCATCAACTCGTATCTAGCTATGATAGAGCATTACCAAAGTTGAACTAATACAAAAGAGAATCAACCTCTCTCTAATACCTGTGTATCTCTATATTTTTATATTGGGCTCTTCAGACATTTAAAATGTATTACCAAAACCCTAACCCTACCAACGTTAGGTCTTCCTCCCATGCACACTTGTTGTTCTTCCTCCAACTGTTGTTTTCCTTGTGCACGCTTTCTTGAATGCACGCGTGCTGTGCTACTTTCCAGTTGTTACTTCCATTTCTACACGCTTTATTTCTCACGATCATCCTTCTTTCCACTTCGGCCTGGTGCCAACAGGCCCCCAACACTGACATGTGACTCATCCCGAGTCACCTAATCCTTCTGAGCTTCGTCGATCTCCTTGGTGATCGTCTGGAACTTTTCCTTGATCTCTGCTGCTTTTGTGAGTATCTATGTAGTCTTCTCCTTGATGGTGTCTACTACCTGAACTGTCGCTTTGTCACTTAACAATCCTACACATTCAATTTGGGTCTGTGCTATCTTCGTTTTATCTTCTTCTGCCTGTGCGAGTATTTCTGCTACCCGTTCCTGTAGTGGCTCTATTTGAGCCTAACGCTCTTGTTTTTGTGTTTACGCAGTGATAAGTTCTACCTACATCTTCTTCATCTCCTGCTTCCCTTTGAATTGTTCTAGGATTGGTATGGTCTTCTTCCTCTGTTTGAGTTCTTGGAGCGTTGTACTGATCCTTTCCTCTTCCTTGTCCTAGCGTTGGACCTGTGGATCCTCCTCCAACCTTGTCCAAAGTTGCATTGCTTTATCGAGTAAGTCAACTACTGTACTAACCTACTTTTCCATCTCCTACAGCTGTGGTTTTGCTTCCTGCTTCTTTTTCTCCTTCACTGCTGGTGGAGTGGTTGGTGTGAGTTGTTCGCGGAGATTCTCGATCTCCTTTTGATATTGATCAATTGCCTCCACAATCTGGTCAATCTTTTCTACTACCGAGAGTTCATTCCTTTGTGTGGTGCTTGGGATTTTCTCAAAAACTCCTCATACTCTTCATTCCAGTTCATTCCTGCGTTCTTTTTCCTCCTGAGTTTTGAGCTTGACCTGCTCACAGAATTTTTCTAGCGCCTCGCGCTTCTTTGTTGCTTGTTGTAGCTCGACTAAGTTTTTATGTGCACGAGAATGTACCTTGTCGTCAATGCTAACCTGCAATTTGTGTATTTCCTTTGATGGAATCCGTGTCAAGACCAATTGGATGTGGTACAAATCCTTCAGGGGTGTCTACCCCACGATTTCATCCATGCGTAGCATGCTAGGTTTGATGTAAATCGTTGCATTTGTGTGTGGCATGGAGTGGACTGAGTATCGTTCTTTTGCCTCCACTCTTTCTTTGGCCTGTATTATTGGTGGCTCTATGCCTATGCTACTACTTGTTGTCTGTGCTTCCCCGAATTTCTTGAGAAATTGTCCCATTTATGCCAATGATTTTTGCAGTTTATCCCTGCGATGCTTTGCATGATCGAAATCTTCTGCTAAGCAATCCTGGACCATTCTGGCGATCATTCCCCCATCGTCCTCCGTGATCATATAGTCTGGTGATGTTCGTTGCACCTTTTATTTCTTGCGCACAACTCCTTCCTACGTGGCTAGTCTCTTATTTCCCCCTGGTTCCTATGTAATGGGGTTTAGGGCGGTCTCTTGCGGTCCCTTAGCTTGTTTTGGCTGTCTGTTGGTCGGTTGTGTAGTCTCTTTCTTCCCTTTCTGGGTCCCTGTCTTCTTGGACCCTTTGTCTGCCTGAGTCGGCTTACCTTGGCCCGTTCATGGTTTCTTGGGCACCTGGATTTTTGGAGGCTGTGTTTCCACCTGTTCTAACTCTCCTTCTGTTGTTGTTTCCGACACTTCCTAGGTAATGGTTGGGATCCTCCATTCATCAGGGCATTCGCTGATGACCATGTTGATATCACACTCTATGATGCAGTAGTGCATTTGTAGCCACTGTTTATCTGGATCTTGCCTTGGTTGTATCCACATTGTTTGTCTTGTGGCCTGGAAATTGGCGACGTCCGTATATCGTGAGATAGCCTCTGGTGTTATTCTCCATGATCGGATGATAGCTTCCTATATATCCCATAGATATGGTTTGAATATGATTCTTTTCTCCCTCTTTTTCCTAGCCTGCGACCCAGATCTCAGTAAGAGGTATCTCATTCCCGTTGGATGTGGTTTGGTACAAAAGACCACATACCCTAGTTCTCAATATCCCATGAAGGCTATTAGGGTAATCAACCACGAGTAATGAAACTTTGTGCCTAGGTCTTGTGAATCCTTGTAGTCTTTTTGAAATAAGTTCAATAGATATGGCGCCCAACTCATAGAGGTGCCTTCTGCGCATTGAGCTGCAACTAAAATGACTCCTGCTAGTACCTCCTCTTTGCAGCATTTTTTGAGCAATTTGCAAGCTAATATCTTTGCACCCAGATGTGTAGCTATGTTGTTGATTTGTTTGATTATGATGCCCCTCATTCCTCTGGCGGTGCCATACTTCTTCTTCATTTCTTCTACCAACGCTTTCTCCTTGGATTTTTCGCCCATAATCAACGCGAGATCCATAACCCGGGTTGGTAACCCTGTGATTTGTGCGATAAGCTCAAAATTTATGGGGACAGGTTTGTCCAACCATATTTCCCCTCCATGTGTGATTGCTAACAACCGTTTGACGCATGTTGTTGCGTAATGGCCTCTGCCAAAATGTGGTAGCTTCAACAAACCTAAGATTCTTGTTATGTCCAGCCTAGCTGCCCACTGGTGTGGTTGGCTAATCATTTCTCTAAGTTAGTTTACAGTTATGGTCTGCATAAAGACCCTCTGTGAAAGTTTCGGGAAATGGTTTCATCTAATACGTCATGGTCAGAATACTTGAGCTTCTTGACGTGACCCAGTAGCTCTGGTTCTACCTGTACTCCATCTAGTATGTGTGGTAGAATAATTTCTGCTGCAGGTTTCTTACGGGGTGAGCTTGGTATTTGAACTTTGTCTTCCTACTGCGGTGGCTGGTTCGAAGTTCCAACAACTTCCAGTTGTTCCCCCATAAGCCATTCTGTCCAGGCTGAGGCATTCACAGTGGTCTCCTCTACTGGTTGACCTGAGATGGTCGTTTGTGACTCGTTTGGTTGTGCTGGTGCTTCTAGATTTTGTGTCGTTTCGTTAACCTCTAGGGCTACTTTGATGCTTTTTGGCTGCACTTCCTGTTGGGTTTCCACTTCCTTGTTCTAAAGCACCTGCGCCGCTGCTAGCGTATCCACTTTCATGGACTCTGCTTGTAGTTGCTGAATTTCTTCCAGTATCGATGTAGAGTTCACTGGTGTCCTCTTTGGGGATGGAATTTTGTCGATGTCGATGATATCGGGGTACTGTTGCTCATTCTCTTCCAGTGGTCCCCATGACCTAGTTTGAACCGTGGTCTATCTGGTTGTCTGGCTTGCTTCTGCGGGCTTCAGTGGTGCCATGGTGGTGACTGTCGAACGTTTTCTTAGTTCAAATAAATTCTACGAGTTATGTGGTCTCGTTCTGGTCATTCTGGCTGCTATTACTCTTTGTTTGTTTTCTTTTCGTGAATAGACCAGTCACTCCCGTGCTCGCATGTTGTATGGGTTGGTCACAAAGATTGTCGAGGAAGCTTCCTCCATTATGTGTTTAATGCATCATAACTATGGGTTCAATGCATTTGCGGCGGTTTCTTACTTGCCATTATGTTCACTTTTCCATCTCATGTTGGTGTGTTTAATGTGATGTCCCATCAATCCTTGTCGTTCTTTAATTCCTCTTAGTGTTGTCATGTCATACTGTTTTTGTCGACTTTTTGTTTCTCTCTTATTTTCCCTCTGTAAGTAACTGTTGTTCATGCCTTTTCTGAATTTTTTTTTCGAACATCATGTGGCCTTTCTATCTCTGGCGTGCTGAGTGATTTTTAGTCTGGTTTCCTTTTTGTTCTCTTTTTCATTAATTTTTTTTTTTTTTACTGCATAGTGGGTGGTCGACTGTCTTTGTACATCTTCATTCGGTTCCCATTGATCATTCCTCTGAGGTCTGCATCTGCTAAATATATTAACTGTACATCTCCTTCGTCTGTGATAGATTTTACCTCTTATGGTCCTAACCAATGCATTTTGATTTTCCCCGGGTGCTGAGACGACTTGTTGTCGTAGAGAAATACTAGATCTCCTTCCTTAAACATTTTCTTCTTGATGTGTCGGCCGTGTGAAGCTTTATCTCTTTCTTTCTGTAGTTGTTGATGGAATCCTTCCAGGATTCAGTGTTCCTCCATTGACAATAACTGATTCAGTCTTTCCTGTACTGTGCCTCATTCTGTCATCTATGTGATGGTTGTGACGCATAAGCTGGGTACTAAAATTTCTAATGGCACTACTACGTCTTGGCCATAGACTAGATTAAATGGTGTGTGCCCTGTCAACTTTTTGCATGTGGTCCTATATGCCCATAATACTGCTGGTACTTTGAGGTCCCATTCGTTTCTGTTGACATTACAGATCTTTGTTAGTGCATTCTCCAAAATTTTGTTGAAGGCTTCGAATGTGCCATTTTCCTGTGGGTGATACAGTGTGCTCTTATGGTGATGAACTTCAAATTCTTCAGTCATCGCGCGGATGGTGTTGTTTATGAAGTGTGTGCCTTGGTCGCTCATCAAAAATATTGGGCACCCAAATCTAGTGATGACTTTTTCAAACAAGAAGTGTGCAACTGTCTTTGTGCTGCAATATTTTACTAGTGCGGCTTCCGCCCATCTTGCTAGGTATTCCGTCGTGGTGATAATGTATCTTTCCCCTGTTCTTTTGGCTGGTGGATTAATTGGTCCCACAAAGTCGATTGCCCATTTATCAAATGCTTGTAATGCTACTTGTGGTCGTAGTGGCATCTCGTCCCTTCTATTGGGTTTTTCTACCCTTTGACAAACATTGCATCCTTGACAATACTCTTTCGAGTCCCTGTGAATCGTTGGCCACCATAGTCCTACGTGTAGTACCTTCTATGCAGTATATTTTCCTACATAATGCCCTCCTTCAATTCCCTCGTGGGATTCTGCTAAAATTCTTGGTCGTTTGTTCTCTAATACGTACCTTCGCAAGATGTTGTCTATGCCCATCTTGTATAGGTGTCTTACAATCAGTTGATAGTCTACTGCGCGGACTACCAGGTTCTTCTTCTGCGCGGTGGTATATTCTTGCGGTGCAGTACCTATGCTTAAGTACTAGATAATCTCTGCGAAGTAGTCATCAACAATCTATACTGAGAATAACTATGCATCCAGAAAGGTGTCTTCTAAATTCGTAGGTTCTTCTCCATTTGTGACCCTGGACAGGTGGTCAGGTCCTGCATTCAATTTCCCTGGTTTAACTATTACTTCAAAATCAAATTATTGAAATATAAGTAACCATCGATAGATTCTCCCCCCCCAACACTGGCTTGTTGACTAGGTATTTCAGGGCTGAGTGATCTGTAAACATCTTAAAGTGTTTTCCCAATAGGTGGTGTCTGAACTTCTGTAGTGCATAGACCATAGCTAGGCCTTCTCTTTCTGTCGTGTTATAGTTTTGTTCCGAGTCAGATATCTTTCCTCTTGCGAACGCTATTAGATGATTCAAGTCTCCTGCTCCTAGTTGTGCTAAGATATCTCCCAGTGATATCGCTAATGCATCTACATGCACATGGAATGTCTTTTCCCAGTCTGGAAATACTAATATCGGTGCGGTAACCATCCTTTCTTTCAGGGTATCTAGACCATGTTGACACTCATCGTTCCATTGATACTTTGTATCCTTAGCAGTTTTTCCATTGGGGCTGTGATCTACGCATATCCTTTGATGAAATTCTTGTAGTATCTTGTGTTCCCTAAGGTTTCTCTTAACTGTCAAACTGTTTTTGGTGCTGGTAAGTTAACAATGACGATGATCTTGGTTGGATCCACTAACAAGCCTTATTTGCATACTATATGGCCCAATAGTATCCCAAACGGTGTTCCAAATATGCATTTCTTGATGTTCAGTGATATCTGGCACTGTCTACATCTCTCTAACATTAGTCGTATCACTTCCACATGATTTTTCAGTAGACTATAAACTGTCGAGTCATCCAAGTATACTTCAAGGAACTAATGGATGAATTCCTTAAATGCTACGATGGCGACTCTGGAGAATATTGTGGGTGCATTTTTTAGTCCAAATGACATGACTGTGTATTGATAAGATCCCCATTCCGTCACAAATGAGGTCTTGTGTCTGTCCTCCTGTGTTATCTTAATCTGATGGTAGCCTGAGAATCCATCAATGAATGAGTAAGCTTTATGTCCCCCCACATTATCTAACACTTCATCAGTGAACGATGTAGGTAATGGGTCGTGTAGGCATGCATTGTTCAACTTCCTCAAGTCGATGCATATCCTAATCCCTCTTCCTTGTTTCTTGTCCTGTACTACCTTCGTACTTATCCATTCTGATTCCTCAACTGGTTCGATGATGCCGACTTCGAGCATTTGGTCGATCTCATATTTAACTTTCTGTTTATATGTGGGGTTCAGTCTATAGGGTTGTTTTCTAATAGGTCTCGCTTCAGGTCTAAGTGGTATCTTCATCTCTCCCAGTTCTCCTGCTATACCCTTCATCTCTGTAAATGTTGTGGGAAAAAGGTTTCTATATTCACGTAACAATTCTGTGATGCTTTCTCCTGTTTGCTCATCCCAGTAGTCTCCAATGTTGGTCATTTTGGTCTTTTCAACTGTCCCGATGTTAACTTTATTTACTTTGATTGGCGTGGAAATGATTTCTGATTCTATGGGTGGTCCTTCCACATCTCTTTCTCCTTCTACTTCTTCGATCTGAATGTCACATGGGTCATATTCATCTGGTGCTTCCTCATGTACATGATAACATGACAATAGTTCCTTGACTATCTGTTTATTCCGTTGTTTCTCTTCTGTGATAAATTATGTTTCTGTTTCTTTGATGAATATTACTCCTCTGATTCGTTTGAGAGCTGCGTCTATGTTGGGTTTCTCATGCTCAAATGAGAAAGTGATTGTGAAGTTCTGTTGTAATGTCCTCCACGTTGTAGTTCCTTTGTGCAATTCCTGGTCTGTGTACCAGTTCGCTGGGATGCCCTATAAAGTATGTATGAAGTGATGAGGCCATTCCTCTGGTGGTGTCATTTTCCACAACGTTTTTCACTTTTCCAAGTGTTCCACTGGTTTCTCTTGTCCTTGGTATTGTTGTTGTTTGTTGTATTCCTATTCTGCGCCAAACATTATGCGCAACAGTTTCTTACATTGATACCAGTCTGTAATGGTATCTTTATGTGTGTCCCACCATATTGCGGGTGTGGCCTTGAGTGCTAAGTCAAGTGATAACATTTGTTGGTTTTCTAGTACTTCATCTTCGTATTGTGTCAAGAATGTTTCCAAATCATTTAGTCTGTGTAAACTGGGTAGTTCTCTAATTTCTTTGCCTACCCATCTTACTGCGTGGTCTATTCTTTCACATCTTCGCGTGGATACTTCGTGCAGTCTCTGCTACCAGTTTTCTAACCCGATGTTTGAGTCTGTTGTGCATGAAGTAATGATCCGCCAACTGAGTACCCCGTCTACAATTGGGTTTACGTAATCCTCATCGCGCACAATTGTTATTTACAACTAGACGATCTCCTCTAAGTCCAGGAAAGTGGGTTCTATGAACCTCTCCCCTTTCGATGGATCTAGTGGTGTTATGACCCTATATTCTCTAGATTCAAATGGCATTTTCTTGGTTTTCAAATTGATTATGGTCTGGTTCTCAAACGCCCAATCCAGACCAAGTAGTGTCGGGTAAGGTGTTGTGTCGTCCACTATTTCAATGACTTCAAAGTCTTCTTTAGTGCGCACTCCATCAAGATATACTATCACTCCTTTCAGTATACCTATTGGTAGGACTCTATGTTGGTTTTCTAGTTTTAATTGGACATTTGAGTATCCCAGTGTTGGCTCTCCCATACATTGTCAGGTCTTCTTGGGTAGCATATTCACTTCGGATCCTAGGTCTAGTATAATGTCTCCCATGTTGAAATCTCTGATGTTAGCATTTAGTCTAAATTCCCTACTTGTTCTTCTTCTGGTGTGTAGGTGATTGACAATTTTTGGTTCTAATTTTTCTTCTATCTCGCTGCTACATTTCTCTAGTATGTTTTGAAATATTTTCACAGATGAAGGATCACTTAATATTTTCACGCATGATTGCAAAAAGCCTTTGATTGTACTTACTTGTCCCTTGGGTTGCATTCCATTGGTATGATCCAATGATGTTGACATCTCATATTCCGGGGCTTCCTTGAATGGTTGCGCAGTTAAAGTCGACAATGTGTCCTCCTTCTGAAATTCTTGTCTAGCTTCCTTAAAATTCTCATTTTCTTTTGGCGCGTCGAACTGTTTTCTTGGTTTGATGTTCTTCTTTACCCATTGGTTCTGTTTTGGTTCCTATCGAACTGCGTCACTTCTTGTTTTCGTTCGTCCACGAGTGACTATATTGATGTTTCTTTTGTCATCCCTGGCTTCGGCTGAAATTCACTGGACATTCTGATTGTTCTGGTTCCTCTTTTCCTGAATCTTTACTAGTACTGTCGAACATTCCTCTGTATCGTGGTCCGATGCGTGACAATACATACAAGTTGTTGGTGGAAGTGGACATTCTCGTGCATAATGTCCTGGTTGCTGAAAATTGTGACATGTGACTGGTCCCTCTACCGCGTCCGAAAACTCCTTTGGCTCGTCCTCCTCCTCAATAGCCTGCTCAGTCACCTCTCGACGTGTTATACTGTGGTGCCTGATTATACTGCGCGGTATTGTACTGGGGTTGTGTTGGGATATACTACGACTACATGTTATTATATGGTTGTTGCACAGTAATGTACTGCTGTTGCGCAGTATTGTATGGAAATTGGGTTTGATTGAACTGTGGAGGTTCTTGCCCAGTCATCATTTCGGCCTGTACCTTGTATGCATTTGATGTTCTTTCCCACATCAGCTCCATAGTTTTATAATCTTTGTCGTCGTGGCCTACTGACTTACAAAAGGTGCAATATGAATTCTTCGGAACTGTCTGGTACTTCTACATCATCGTGCAGTGATAAGGGTCGTGGCTCGGTTTCTTGCATATTTCGCACCATAATCCTCCATGTGGTAGAATATTTGGCATACCTGATTACATATACTGCACGAATGTTAGGCATTTGTTCTTGTGGTGTCCTTCTGTCCTGCATACGGTGCACCAAACGACTTCTTGTTTTTCCTTATTCTTATTCTGGTTCAGCTGAAATGTTAGATTCTTCAAATCCTCTTTCAATTCCTCAATAGCTGGGTCCGTCTGTTGGTACTGGTTCTCTTCCAGTTGTAAGGCTGCCTGCAAAGCCTATGCCTGCGTCTGAAACTTCTATTGTCATAAGAGATATTTTAAGTGTGGGAGTAGTGAGTTGACAAACAGGTGCCAATGTTGCATCTCGGTCATAAGGTATTTTAGTTTTCCCTTTAGTCTCTTGAATCTCTGGTCGATATCCCATACAGAATCTCCTATTTTCTGTCTTATCTCGATCATATCGTTCATGTACTGATCCTTTGAGCTCGGCTTCTGGAACTCATTAATCAGTAGCTTCTTAATTTCTGCCAGTGTCCTCGTCATCCCAGGGGCACTGTTTGTGTCTAGGCTCATGTACCAGTCTAGTGCGTGGTCACTTAGCGTAATCACTAGCTACACGAGTTTGGTATCTTCATCAGTGATCTTTTTTTCCTCCCAGATATTTTCACAAATGAACAAATTATTCTTCAGGTCTTTTATTGCTTCTCCTCAAAATTTGGTAATCTGATAGTGGGATCGTGTCCTACCATTCTAAATACAAAACTACTTCCTCCTCCATGTGGTGTAGATACTTGACTAGTGCTGCATGAACTGGATCCTCCATTTGTTTCTCCTAGTGTAGATGTACTTCTTGATGTCGGACTTCCTTTGAACTTTGGTTGTCTAAATGATGGTTTTCTCTTTGGTGTATTTTTTGCACATGGGTTCCACACTGACATTAATATGGATAGGATGGATGCCTTCTCCTCCTGTTCTTGGGCCTCTTGTCTTCCTCTCATACGTTGCGCATAGGATTTCCTCAATCTTCTCCACATCCCATAGATTCTCTACCTCTTCCTCATTGCTCGTCAAGCCTTCACTCGCATCTACGACTCTCTTATTGGTATTCATATTATATTGGTAGGGTACTCCGCTACGCTTCTTTCATGATGATGCCAAGATCCACTTGAGATGGTCGTCATCCATCATGATCGGGTCCAAGAGTTCCTCCTCTTTCTTGCCTTTATCCTCACGTCCTTCCATTTATCCTCTCTCTATCAATGTTTCCCCCCTTCCCACATGCATGCAGGGAAGTTTAGCTGTCTGATTCCATTGTCATTACACCTTTGTTATATAGCAGTATCTTAATAGAAGTATACAAGGAGTGAATGTACCTTCCTCGAGGTCCATGTAGAAATTCTTGCTCTGCTGCACTATATGACTTCGCTGTGTCAACTGCAAATTCGGTGATGAAACCTGCCACAATACTGTCAAGCCAAAATTCTACTGCGCGAGTGAATTTGTTGTTCACTTGTTGTAACTGCTCAATCTATACCTGGGTCCAATCTAGATGTCATATCTGGTTCGTCGTGTGTTTATCCTTCAACCTTAGTATCCACTCCAATAGTAGATGCGGAAAATCACAGAAAAAGACTTCGTATAAATCAGTAAACACGTATTTGTCCAGATATTTGTGAGGTGTAATTCTAGGGTTTCTATTGTCTTTCAAGGAAAACTCTAGCTCTTTGGTTCTCAACTAACCTTTGATTTATGCTTTTGTGGGGTTTCACGGTCTCAACATTCCATTCTAATGGCTCATTGGTCTTCTTGTTTCGCTCGTTCTTTGCTCGTTCAATCTATCTGATCTACCTAGTCCTCTCTTGTTCCTTCTAACACGGCAATAGAACCATTTATTGGTTTAATTGCTTTCTTTTAATGTCTGATTTATTGAACCAGGGTTCATGTCTTTCAGGTTTCCAACAAATCCTCTAAAACTATCGGCCCTCCTGGTAGACCAAAAGGCAACACGGTACACAAAGTGCATTGCACAGTCTCACCCGAGATAAATTTAAGTGGGTGGCTGTAAGACTCAGGTGTTTACAGCCTATGATTGAGTAGGAGATAGGGGGTTATTAATATGAGCCATCTACTACAAATCATGACTGTAATCTACTAGTACTCACAAGGTTGCATCTTTCCTTCACGGTTATTTCCCGAATAACACAATTGTATTCCATAACAATGCATTAACTCATTTACTAAGTATAACAATTAATTGATGGAAGCAAATAAATATATACAATCATTCATCACATTACATAGATATTACCATGGTTCACCCCCTCCTGGGCTACGTCCACAAATATTTGGCTCTTGTCACTTTTATTATGGCAGTTCTGCATCTCCAGTGCCGTGCACTTAAAATTTCCTCTGATGGGTAAGATCTGTATGAGGCAAACTAGATCGCACTAGGTTCCACAACCTGTGATCTAATCCTTAGATCTTCCTCCTCTCCTCTGTTCCTAGCTCAACAACTTACAAAATTGGTCCATAACCATATTACATAACACATCAACTTGTATCTAGCTACGATAGATCATTACCAAAGTTGACCTAATACAAAAGTGAATCAACCTCTCTCTGATACATGTGTATCTCTATATTTTTATATCGAGCTCTTCATCCATTTACAATGTATTACCAAAACCCTAACCCTACCAGCGTTAGGTCTTCCTCCCATGCATGCGTATTATTCTTCCTCCAACTGTCGTTTTCCCTGTGCACTCTTTCTTGCATGCATGCGTGTTGTGTTACCTTCCAGTTGTTACTTCCATTTCTACAGGCTTTCTTTCTCATGATCATCCTTCTTTCCACTTCATATTGGTGCCAACATAGGAGCTTCTAGAATAATTGACTTCTTTGTTGACCTTGTACGAGCTTCTAGAATATTCATGAGGGTCCTACAACTTCACAAAACCATATCTCCTTAATCGTGAGGAACCATGTGACGTACCACATATCACCATAAACGAAAAGACATGTACTATCCATTTATGATAGTCTTACCTAAAAATTCACTGATCTTCATGTATTTATTCCTCATATAAACTTGGGTTCCTTAACCACACCTCTGGGGCTACCATAATTTTCTACTAGACTTGCTTCAAGGGTTGACATAAATGAAAACCAACCCAATATATAAAAAATATCCTCGTTTGGCATTGATGGAAACACTCTGCAATATGATGCAATGTTGATGGCATGACAAGACTTATGCTCATTCTCCCCCTGTGACCATCGCTCCCCCTGGAATCATGCCTCTGTTCCTTCTCTTCATTTCCATCCATGCCTCTGATTATTTCCTCTCCCTTTGGCATCAATAGAAAAGGTTATCTTCCCTTTGGGGATACTCCCCCTATCTAAACTATCCTTTAGGATACTCCCCCTCACTGAAATTTCCTTTGGGATTCTCCCCCTATCTGAATTGTCCTTTTGGTTGCTCAATGTAGACTTCTTCCTCTAGATATTCGTTTAGGAATGTTGATTTCATGTCCATTTGATACACTTTAATATTTTTATAACAAGAATAAGCTAGGATCAGTTTGATTGCTTCCATTCTGGCATCTGGGGAAAACTAGGTCTCTTCAAAGTCTATACCTTCAACTTGAGCATATCCTTTACATACCAACCTTGCATTTTTATTGGTAACTTGTCCATCCTCATTCAATTGCTTTCTGAAGACCCACTTTGTACCGATTACATTCTTGTTCTTTGGCCTTGGAACCAATTTCCAAGTGTCATTCCTTTCTATATGATATAACTTTTCATCCATAGCTTTGATCCAAAATTCATCCTTGTTGGCTTCTTCAAAACTGCTTGGCTCAAATGTGGATAATAATGCTAGGTTTTGTTGTTCTAGTGAACATATTCTTCTTTTAGTTTCAAGTCTTGCATATATATTTCCAATGATCTGTTCTGATGGATGATTCTTCCGCACTCGTCTGCCAGGTGTCTTTGGAGCTACCTGAAGATCTTGCCGCTCTTGATCTACTTCTGATTGCTCTTCCTCTTCTACTTCTTCTTCCTTTAAATATTATTCATGATTCTGTTCCACTGAATCTTTTCTTTCTTCTTTTATCTTTCATCCATCTGTCTCATTGATCGTCACATTGATTCTTTTCACTATTCTGTCGAGTCTTAGATTGAAGCATTTGTATTCTTTCCTTTTGCTTGAGTACCCAACCAATATGCCTTTATGAACTCAAGAATCAAATTTTCCAATCCTTCTGTATTCCCTTTTGATATATCATTTCCTTCCAAAAACTATGAAGTGCTTCACATTCACTGGTTTTCCTTTCTATAGCTTATATGGATTCTTATCACTATTATTTCAGAGCATTCCTCTATTTTGAATGTGAACTGTTGTATGCACTGCTTGTACCCAAAAGACATCTATCAACTTGGAATCCACTAACATGGTTCTAGCCATTTCTTGTACTGTTTTGTTCTTCCTTTCGACCACTCCATTTTGCTATGGTGTTCTGGCTACTGAGAATTGCCTCTTTATCCCATGCTCGCTATAGAATTCCATGAACTCTTTTGATGTAAACTCTCCTCCATTTTTTGATCTCAAAAACTTTTGATGATTTCCAACTCTGTCTCAGTTTCAACCATCTCTTTGTATGTCTTGAAGTTCTCGAATGTGTCTGAATTCTTATTGAGAAATCACACTATAGTCATTCTTCTATAGTCATCAAACAATAGCATGAAGTAATATTCACCTTTCAATCCCTTTGTTCTTTTCGGTTAGACTAGATCGGTATGTACAATATCTAGTGGTTTTGTTGTGGAGTATTCCTTTGTCTTGGTCTATTTTCCTTGTAGACAATGCTTGCATAGAATGTTTTCTAGCTTTGAGATCTCATACATTTCTCTCACTGCTTCCTTTTTTATTACCTTGACAAGATTATCAAAACTTATGTGACCCATTCTTCTGTTCCAGAGCCAACTTTCATATTCCTTTCCTAAGAAACATTTTCCTTTTCCAATTTCATTTAGTACATATATGTTGTTTGTAATTCTTACATCTGTAGCCACCAATTTGTCTGACTCTTCTTTTCTTATTTCACATTTATGAGAATCAAACACAAGTTTGTGTCCTTGGTCACACATTTGACTTACACTTAGTAGATTGTGTTTCATGTCTTTGACTAGTAGAACATTTTTTTCTTTGGCCTCCTTTCTTCCAAGATTAACTATCCATTTTCCTATAATTCTGGTTGAGTTTTCATTCCCAAATGAAACTAATCCATCTCTTTCCTTCTTCAAGGTTAGAAACCTGTCCATATAACCCGTCATATGCTTTGAGAAAACACTGTCAACATACCATCCACGTCTCTTGTGTTTATCTTGTAGAGAAAGCATGCATTCTTCAGTGTTAAATTGATCCTGCTTTCTTATCCATATCCTTTGTGGTTGATGTCTATTGCTGTTGATATTTTGTTTTGATTCTCTAGGAGGAACAATCAATCTACAATCTTTGGCCATGTGTCCAAAGTTGTTACACTTGTAACATTCTACTTCAGTGATCAATGATTCAAATTTGTTGTAGCATCTACTATATGCTTCATGAGATATTCTTGAATAACCATTTCTTTTGTAGCCTTCATAGTTATTTATATTCTTGGTGTTGGATCTACAATTCACAACTATATGCCCAAAATTATTACATGAATAACATAAACCAAGAAAAATAATTTAATACCTAGGGGTAGAAGATCTTCTGAATGGTTCTTCTCTTCTGAATCCTTCTTCTTCTCAGGGTATCTCCATCGATGGTTGTTGCTGATATTGAAATTTGGACCTTCTGGGTGGTTCAATGTATATGTAATCCTATTCTTGGTTCCTCTTTCCTTCTTCCTTCTTGGATGAGCCTCTGACTATTTCTGCATAGATTCTTTGTTCTGTTGTCTTGGAGCTTGAGTCTTTCTTTGTCTGATTATATCCTAGTCTATATTTATCATGGTATGGCCTTTGACTGATAATGATCTCATCCAATTCTTTGGTGTTTTTTTGATGCATGTACTTCTTATGAAGGTCTTTCCTTAGAGTGACTATTTCTTCTTCCAAGCCTTCGATCATCATGTCCTTTTCATCTAACTGAACTCTGAGTTCCTCTTTGATTATTGTGTCTTCTTCTACTAGAATTTTTAACTTTGCGATCATCTGCTCAACTTACTTGGAATTGGAGTTATGAGATCCCTCTTTTTCTTTTAGTTCTACCTTGAGTGACTTGATTTTCTTTCTTTCAATCCTTAGCCCTTCTAGTGCACTGGTTAATTCTTCTCTGAGATCGGATTCTCCTTCTTCCTCAGAATATTCTTTAGAATCTTCTACTTCCATGAAGAGTACTCTTTCTATATCAATATCACTATATTCTTCCTCATCTGATGATGAACTGTCTTCCTTGGTGCTGAGACTTTTCTTGAAGACTTTCTTTTTGTTTATTTTATTATTTTGATTTTTCTTTTTCTTTTTATGATCTTCCTATTCATCAATTTCCTTATTCTTATGAGCAAATTTAGAAGCAAAATAACCAACACCACCAAAATTAAAACATTTCAATGGAAGCATACCTTTATATTTGCCGGTTCCTCTTTTCAATTTTCTAACGAAGTTTTCCATTTCTTCATCGTCTTCTGAATCATTGCTACAACTACAATCTGAATTTGACTTTTTCTTGCTATTTTTATTTGTCTTCTTGGATGCTTTGAATGCTTCTTCCTTTGTAACCAGGTTCACCTGTTCTGTTCTCATTTCATAGGAGGTGAGTGTCCCATGTAGCTCATCCATGCTCAAGGTGTCTAGATATGTTCTTTCTTCTAAAGCTGAAATATTTGGATCAAATCTCATAGGTAGAGACCTTAGTACCTTTTGAACAATGATTGGTTCCTTCATCTCTTCTCCTAGACCTTTAATACTATTTACTACTTCATCAACTCACAAAACGTAGGATGCAATGTATTCATGTTCATTCATTTTCAATTGTTCAAACTTAGCTCTAAAGGTTTGAAGTTTATCTCCCTTGACTTTAGCATCTCCTTCATAAATGTTTTGAAGCTTATCCCAAAGATATTTTGCAGAATCACAATGCATAAATTTAACAAATACCGAATTAGCAAGATTGTTCAAAATAGTACCTTTAGCATTTGAATTGTTTTCTTCGAGTTTCTTTCCATACTTTTTTGTTAGGGGAGTGGATTTTGATTTGTATCTGTCTACTATTGATCGCCATACATAAAATCCATATGCCTGTAAAAAGGTTTGCATCCTTATACTCCAAAATCCATAATTCTTAACATCAAACATTAGTGCTCCGATCTTAGCGTATTCCATGATCTCCTTCCAGTGGTTAGATTGATTCTTGAAGGACCTGCTCTGATACCAATTGTTGGAATATTGAGAGGGAGGGGGGGTGGGGGAGTGAATCAATATTAGTACTTTTAATCATTTTTAACCACAATGTGTATTGTTTACTTTATAAGCATATTACCAATAAAATTCAATATGAGAAGTATATATAAGCAGTGAACAATAAATAACCACACATAAACACAATACACCAATATTTTACGTTGAAACCCAATGCGGGAGAAAACCACATAATGCTTTTATTATATTTTCAAAAGAAGTACATTCATAGAAAGCACAAACTTCCTTGTTTTCTAGATACAACTGGAAGGAAGTGACAACCCCCTAGTTTCTTAGGCTCGAACCTAAAGGAATATACAAATCCATGATTCTCTGGCTCCAACTAGAAGGAGGCTACAACCCCCTATGTTCTCTAGCTATAGTCGGAAGGTGGATCTAACCACCTATCCCCTCCCCGTCTAACCACCCTGAAATATAAGTGCCAAATAAATGATATTTCCACTGTCACTCGATCACTATGAAACCTGTCACTGTAAAATCTATCACTATAAAACATGTCACATAAAGTTGTACCAACAACCTGTCACAACCTGTAAAAACAACATGTCATAACCTGACAGTAACAACAACCTATCATAATACTCTTCGCAACCAATCATATTTGATCACATAGTGTTGGAGTTACTTCACACACACCTATGATTTATTTTTCCTAAGGTTTTTCCTTGTTTATTAGTCATTTATCCAGTCTCCTATATTTTAGTGGAGAATATTCCACCTGGAGAATATTCTCTTTCAGTTGACACTTTAGTTTGACTAGTTGAGTTGAGTTTAGATACTGCATTGGTTTTGTCACCAGGAAACATTGGGATCATCACCATGCTAATTCGAACTTGCCTTGGTACCATCACCAGAGTGGCACATTAGATTCCCCGAGTTAACTCATCACTACTCTTTGTTCACTCAATTAACTGAAGACTAGTTGACTAGTTAACTCAACTAGGTGGAAGCTCACTCCCGTAACTTCTGAGAGACTAGACTAGGTCACAGTTCACTCCTGTAACTGTTGGTGTGTGTCCATATCACTCTAGACCACCACTATGGCTCATTAGTTACTCATGTATCCTATATCAATTGTAAATTATTCACTCTTTGAGTGGGGAAAACGGTTAATGAGAATTATTTCATTATTTATCTCCTTCTTCTTCTTTCTCAAATTCTCTCTGCAAATGTGTATATTATTGTTTAGCTAGATCTATTCTATGTAGGTTCAACACATTTACATAGTATCAGAGCTAACAGACTTCTAAGAAAAATCTACACCAAATTACTTTTGCGGGTACTGAATATTGAAGAACGCAAAAAATATAAAATTTATGTTTTACTTACCGATAATATTTCTCACGCCTCATAAATATTTGGAGTGGAAGCCAAAGATTATAATTTTTCTTATAAGTAGAGGCTTATACCAAATAACCATTGAAATAGAAGTAGAGCATGATTCCACTGATGAGAAAAATGACTTTCTTAATAGACAAGATATGGCCATAGAATTTATTTGCTTGTCTATTTCTCCATAAATTCTCCACCAAGTATGTGATGTCACACAAGAATTCACTCCAAATGAATTATGGAACATATTGGAGGCTCTATTCAGGAATAAATAAGATTGTGAAGATTTCATGCAGGAGGTTGAACAGATAGAGCCAGAAGAGAAGCCATCAGAAGATCAAGCTTCTTATTATGAAGAGTCTTCTACAAAAGGTTTTTCACAAATTTGTATCCCATTAATTGAATATGATGTCTACTCCATTTCATATTTGTTTTATGAATTTCATGTGGAGTACATATGGCATGCATCTCAGGGGTCACATGCAGACATGTTTCCATGCGCAATGGATGCATCTCAAGAGACAAAAAGGGAGCTGTGCACATCAGAATCAATTATGATATTTCCTGAGAAATATTTTCCAAAACAAATTGGATATTTGAATTCCTCTCGGGAAAATATCCAATTTCTAAAAAACAATCGTCCAAAATGGAGTCCGGGAAGTGAAGTTATGATCATTTTAAAATCAACAAAATTTGAGCATTTTTTCGGAAACGACCGCACGGTTTTCAAAATTTCATCCAAACTTTATTTGGATATTCTTCATTACAAGAAGATAAAGTGGATATGTTTAGACATCTAAATGGTGCATATACTTCATCATATCCATGCAGACATCTACATCTTCAACAAAATCTTCAACGAACACAAATTTGCAGAGTTGTGATGTCTTCTTGGAGTGAAGGACATAGTTGCCTAACAACTGTAGTTATTTTTTTTACATACATTGTACCTTGAGGGGGGGGTGTTCCCATGATGTTTTCCCTCTTTCCTCATTTATTTCAGTGTATCTTTTGTATTTGGGTACCTAACATGGCTTCATTGTTGGGATCCATTCTTTATTTTCACCATAGTGATGTTCAGGGGGGGGTGTTGGAGTTACTTCACACACACCTAGGATTTATTTTTCCTAAGTTTTCTCCTTGTTTATTAGTCATTATTAGTCATTTATCCAGTCTCCTATATTTTAGGGGAGAATACTCCACCTGGAGAATATTTTCTTTTAGTTGACACTTCAGTTTGACTAGTTGAGTTGAGTTTAGATGCTACATTGGTTTTGTCACTATGCAACATTGAGATCATCACCATGCTAATTCGACTTTGCCTTGGTATCATCACCAGAGTGGCTCATTATCCTTGATTCCCCAAGTTAACTCCTCACTACTCTTTGTTCAGTCAGTTAACTAAAGACTAGTTGACTAGTTAACTCAGCTAGGTGGAAGCTCACTCCTGTAACTGTCTGAGAGACTAGATTAGGTCGCAGTTCACTCCCGTAACTATTGGCGTGTGTCCAGATCACTCTAGACCACCACTATGGCTCATTAGTTACTCATGTATCCTATGTCAATTGTAAATTATTCACTCTTTGAGTGTGGAAAATGGTTAATGATAATTCTTTCATTCTTTCTCTCCTTCTTCTTTCTCAAATTCTCTCTGCAAATGTGTGTATTATTGTTTAGCTAGATCTATTATGTACAGGTTCAACACATTTACACACAGATCTCATACCCACTATCACAAGTGTATAGCTCAAACCATGTACAACTACGTTTCTCTAATCATGTGCCATACACATACACACAATCATAAACCAAGTGTAATGAACCCTCAAATCAATCAAGCATCAAACCCTTGTTGAGGAAAATGTATGGAAAACCTTAAGCATTTCCAGATCTTGTTGGGATAAGGAAAAATAGTTGGGAATTTCACCTGGGGTTTATAGCCTTAAAACAATCATTTAATCCACATGTATTAAGTATACGGGATCAAGGCTTATTTTTATACATTATGTGTAACTATGCAAAATAAATAAACTGAAACAAAAGTTACATGAACGTGTACAGAAATTACATGAGTGTATACATGGAGATAAAATCAAAAGAGTGAACTAGATCATTAAAACACATATGCGATACTGAAACAATAATTTGATTTTTATATTTATTTCATTATGAGATACAAAATTGAGTTCTCTTTACAAACCCTTGCGAGGGTAGGGACCAAATTCATATTTAGAAGCCTTTGATAGGAACCATACAAAAAGACTCTGACAACAAAAAGAAAACTGAAGCTCAAGATCTGGATCAACTTGTCAAAAAATGTTGTCACTTGACTCTGCAATATATTTTTTATCAGTCATGAAATTCAATTCATAAACAAACAATAATACATAAACTGCCAAAGATAAATCATACACCTTTAAAACAAGCTTCTGAAATATGCGATTCAATTTTTGAATCATGCTACCTTCAATAAGACCTTGTTGTCATCAAGAGGGTTAAGCCTTCTAGTAAACTCAGAATAAATGAAAATTGAAAGTATCTCACTAGTATAGAGAAAACCTTATGGTTATAGTTCTCCTTCTATTCTCTTCCCTTTCTCTTCCTTTCTTTGAGATTTTATTCCTTCTCAATAGGTTATGATAGTTCAACTACCTTTTTTTAGTTAAGCCTATTTAGCTTAACTAATTAGTTGAGACAAATAATAATAATATATTTAAATAAGGGTCTTATTTAAATAATAACTAAATAGGTGGGACCCCTTGCGACTCCCAGTTATTTCTTTTAATAATCATCAAACATGAAATATAAAACTCAATCATTTGATTCAAATATCCTCCTTGTAACTCTCGTTCTCATAACTATGATCAAATATTTTAAATATCAACATAGTATAATATGACCATATCCAAAAAGTATTATATCCATGTCCCAAAAAACTGTTGGATTACTAAGAGGGGGGGGGGGTGAATCCGTAATAGAGTAATTTAATCATTTTTAACCATATAATGGAAGTGTTATACCAGTGTAGCATTATCATCCAATAATTGCACAGTAAATAAATAATGAACAAATGAGAAATCATACACATACACAATACACCAGTATTTTTACGTGGAAGCCCAAAGCGGGAGAAAACCACGAAAATGTTTTTTCTTATATGTCTTGAAGAATCACATTCATTGGAAGCACCAACTTCCTTTGTTTTCTAGCTGCAACTGGAAGGATCCTACAACCCCCTAGTTTCTTGTTAATGTTTATGTCATTATTATAGTTCTTTGCATTTCAATAGATAAGAGCATAATAAGAACATGATCACTGAGAAATACACATTCACAAGAGACACAACATTTATCCTGGGAAACCCTCTAGAGGAAGAAAACCCAGCAAAAACTTATTTATCATAAATTGCCAATACAATGTTCAAGAGATAACTCAAACCAATACAGATAGTCCTCTCCAAAAGATGCGCCACTCTTCTCCCTCTCTCCAACTGGTAATTGCAGCTTGCCTCATAAGAGAATGAACAAGTGAGTTGTGTGTTTGAAGTGAGGCGCTAGCCTCTTATTTATACAAGACTGACATGTGTGAAAGGTCACAACTGGGAGGGCCGACCTCTCACTCTGGGTGGGTAAACCCACCTTTAATTAATTCTGGGTCTTCCATAATAACTGCTGGGGCCGACTTCTTATTCTGCCCTTTGTAGTTGTCCGATGACCAATCCGCAAAAGGGGATTTGGTCCTTATACAATTACCGACATGATTAATCCACAATGGGGATTAATCCAATAACAATAATAATAATAATGACATGATTAATCCGCAATGGGGATTTAATCCAATAATAATAAGAATGCTCTTCGCAGTTACATTATTTCAACACTACCCCTTAACAAGAAGGGTATTCTTCATCAGCATTAGCCAAGAGAGGTCTGCATCATCATTGGCATCTGGAGGACAGTATCATCAATATCATCTTGAAACATTGACTAGCACATTTACGAGTCATCAGAAGTTTTCTTCATCAGCAACATCATCATTCTCGAAAGAATGCTATCATCATCTGCATCAAATATGTATCAGTAAAAATGATACCTTGTCACAACACTAGGCTGGCACATCACAGTACTACACTAGCTCAATGTCACAGCGATTAAGCTGGTAGCTCAATGTCAGTCACATCTTGCTTTATGTCTAACAACTAGGTCAGAAGCAAGGAATATCACCATCTCGCTTTATGTCTAACAACTAGGTCAGAAGCGAGGAATCACAACGTCATGCTTTACATCTAACAACTAGGTCAGAAGCATGACTCATCTTGCTTTATGTCTAACAACGAGGTCAGAAGCAAGGAACACATCAATATCTCGCTTTACGTCTAACAGCAAGGTCAGAAGCGAGGAATCATCTTGCTTTACGTCTAACAACTAGGTCAGAAGTAAGGAATCAGCGAAGTCATGCTTTACGTCTACCAACTAGGTCAGAAGCATGACTCATCTTGCTTTACGTCCAACAACGAGGTCAAAAGCAAGGATCACACGGCATCATGCTTTACATATAACAACAAGGTCAGAAGCATGACTCATCTTGCTTTATGTCTAACAACGAGGTCAGAAGCAAGGATCACACGACATCATGCTTTACGTCTAACAGTGAGGTCAGAAGCATGACTCATCTTTCTTTACGTCTAACAACGAGGTCAGAAGCAAGGATCACACAACGTCATGATTTACATCTAACAGCGAGGTCAGAAGCATGACTCATCTTGCTTTACGTCTAACAATGAGGTCAAAAGCAAGGAATACATCTACTCCCCCTTTCAGGGAGGGTCCTTTTGGACTATACCAAGCTTATCTCGAAAGTGTTCAAACTTTACACGAGATAGAGGCTTAGTCAACACGTCAACAACCTGTTCATCCATGCTAATGTACTGGAGCTTCAAGGCTCCTCTCTGTACCATGTCATGGATGAAATGATAGCAGATCTCTATGTGCTTCGCCCTGTCATGGAACAAAGGATTCTCTGTCATTTTAATGCAACTTTGATTGTCACATAGAATCGCGGTTTCTCTCATCTCCAAATCTAATAGGCTTGTCAGCAACTTTTGAAGCCATATAGCTTCGCAGCTAGCAGAACATGCGGCAATGTACTCTGCTTCTGCTGTGCTGAGAGCAATACTGGATTGCTTCCTACTCTACCACGAGATCATAGTTGATCCCAAACTGAAACAACATCTGGAAGTGATTTTTCTGTCAGCAACGCTTCCTGCCCAAATTTGCATCAATATATCCACTCAGTGTGAAGTCATGATCTCCATCATAGCTGAGACCATAATCCATTGTACCTTTAAGGTACCTCATCACATGTTTTGCATCCACTAAATGAACACATCTGGGCTCTACCAGAAATTGTCTCAAGGTGTTCACTGCAAAACAGATGTCTGGTCTGGTGTTCGTCAGGTACATCAACGATCCAATAATCTGTCTGTACAGTGTCACATCTATCAAATATGACGAAGTATCGACCAACAGCTTCAGCTTTGCTTCCATGGGAGTATTCATGGACTTGCATTCTACCATGTCAAATCTCTTTAAGATTTCGACCGTGTACTTCCCTTGGTTAAGGAAGATTCTTTCTGGACTTTGCCATACCTCAAGACCTAAGAAGTAATGCATTAGGCCAAGGTCTTTCATTTCAAATTCTGCGGCAAGTCTCTATTTACATTCAGCGATGAGCTTTTCTTCTCCAGTTAAGAATAATCCATCCACGTACAGTAATAGTATTACTGGTTCATTATCCATAATTTTGAAGTAGAGATTTAAGTCTTCTTTACTTTTGGTAAAGCCCAAGCTCATCAAGAAACTGTCTATACGGCCATACCAAGCTCTGGGAGCTTGCTTCAATCCGTACAAGGCTTTCTTCAATTGACAGACATGATACTTCCTGTCTTCAACCTAAAATCCTTGGGGTTGCTCTATATGCACTTCCTCTTCGATAACACCATTCAGGAAAGTTGTCTTCACATCCATCTGGTGCAGCTTCCATTTCATCTTGGCAACAAGAGCTATAATGGTTCTGATCAAAGTGTATCTGGCCACAAGAGCGAATGTCTCTTCATAGTTGATTCCTTCCTTCTGGGAAAAGCCACGAACAACAAATCTTGCTTTATATTTCTCAATACTTCCATCAGTAGCATGTTTTATTTTGAAGAGCCATTTTGATGATACCACATCCTTACTTTTTGGTCTGGGAACTATTTCCCATACATCATTCTTTATTATGGATTGGTATTCCTCTGTCATGGCATCTGCCCATTCCTTCTTTTGGATGGCCTCTTCAAAGCATGTAGGTTCTTCATCAAGTAGATTGCACATCAAAGCCATGTAACTAGAGAATGACTTTGGTCTTTTCACCTGTCTTGTGGTTCCTTCTGGAACACCATACTTCTCTCCATCTTGAATAAGCTCTCTTGCCCAAACATGCTTTCTTTTATGGGAGAAGGTCATTTGAGGAGGTTCTTGAACTTCTACTATATCATGGTCTTCTAGAAGTTCCTCATCAGGGGAAGTTATGACTCCCTCATTGGTTCTACATTTCTGAAAACCTCCCTCATTGATTCTGCAATCCTGGGATTTACAGGTTCCTCTTCATATACTTCTTCAAGCTAGCATCTTCTTGATTTATTAAGTGTTGCTTCTTAATCAAAGGTCACGTCCCTGCTGATGTCAATATGGTGGTGACCTACTGTGTAGATTTTGAAGGCCTTGGAGACCCCACAAATATTCCCTTCTTTCCTGAAGGGTTCTAGCTTGTTTCTTTTCTCTTTCGGTATACGAATAAACACTAGACAGCCAAATATTTTGAGATGGCTTGCCTCTAGCTTCTTTCCGGTGAACATCTCTTCTGGTGTCTTGAGCCCAAGTGCACTATGGGGCAATCGGTTCTGCACATAAACATCTGTCATTGCTTCTTCTGCCCATAAGAACATAGGAAGATCTTGATCTTCACAGCTTCCAACATGGTTCTGTTCTTCCGTTCAGCTACACCGTTTTGTTGGAGATCTTGATCTCAACATCTTTGCAGATATTCATGAATTATTTTGAGGTATATTTTCCTCCATTATCTGACCTGAGTATCTTAATCTTCCTTACAGAAGGGTTCTCTTATCAAGGCTTTGAATTCCTTGATCTTGTTGAACACTTCAAATATATC
>ML795906.1:351489-366039 GCA_009831015.1 Picea engelmannii
TTGCATACAGGAATCGCGATCCGCGATTTCCCGACGCGATCATAACCGCTAACCTGAGGGACGCGTGTCCAAGGATCCTGAAGAGATCGGGGTTCGGCATTTCGGGATTCTCGGTGACAAGAAACTCACGACAGGAGGAGTCGTGAAATCCCGAAACACGACGGTCCCACAGTCATAGCACTCCAGCGGAGGACAGGTGTCACTCCATGCCATCATAGGGAGTGGGGACCATAGGCGCCAGAACAAGGGACAGGTGTCGGAAGACCAAGCTTGGCTGTGAGTCAACGCCAAGTGGCATCGGGGATCGGAGGATCGAAATTTGCGAAGGCCTGTGCATCGCGACATCATAAATCCCGAAACCTCGATGGGTAGCTATAGAGTTGTGGACATATAGTAGTAGGTCCTATGGACTGGGAACTGAACCAAGAGAGCTAATGCGTAGGGAGCGCGTCGGAATTCGGAGGATCACGAGTCTTGGGGGTGAATGAATTTTGACACTAGAAACCCTGAATCCCGATATTGAACCAAGGATAAGTTACGATAGTGGGTCTGTTACATCTTGACATATTTTTAGTTCAACACGTTCTTTTGTACTTCTTTGTAATTGTGGGTTCTACACTTTCAGGTTGTCTGAAGCCCTACGCATCTTCCAGCTGGAGACTGGTGGCCTCCCACCTAATCCAACTGGCTTATTTTGGATGTTTTCATGTTAGCACATCTTTATGTACTTCCAGGGTTGTTTTGGGGCCCTAAACAGTGTTTGTTTATGCTTTCCATGGTCAAACCGTAGACGGAGTCAAAGTTTGATAGCGTAATGTGTAGTTCTCTAAAATACCTTTCCAATAGGTGATCCAGGTGGATATTGGTGGCCACTAGACTATTCCACTTGGACCGCCACCATTGTTTCTTTCAGTTTTTCAATTTCCTTAATTGTAACACAATTTACTATTTTTGGCAGTTTTTCAGGTCCTGAACTTCCAGAGCCATTTTGAGGCCCTAAACGACGTTTTTTGGGCATGGTCTGATCGACAAATATTAGTTCCTTCCAGACCATTATATCCGTTGTCAGCAGTTGTAGTCCTCAGATAGATATTTCTAACGATGTATCATATGCATCAAATAGAGATAGTATGCCAAAGTTACAACCCCGGGAAATTGATGTACCAATTTACCCTAACGGGGGCCCATATTCTGGCATTTCATCTCCTAGGGTTAGGTTTTTGGATGTTTAGGGTTTCCATTGTTTCTCAATAACATATAGGCCTTCGAGCCTCATTGTAACACATAGTTCAGAGGCCTATAGCCGCCACATCTCTTCTCAGGGATAAGCTACTAGCGCCCTAGCTAGTTAATTTCTATTATGTCTGTAAACAAATTTCAGTTCTTTCATATTAATGAAATGACGTGTTATTTCCGCTGCATCTTTGTATTCATGGTTATTTGTGTATTCTGTTGCGTTCCTGCATAAATTCAAATCAATGGTATCAAAGCGCTCTGATCTTTCTCGATCCTTCTTTGCTTGTCACCAACGAGGTTGGGGTATAAGGAATTAGGGCTCAATCTGGTTGAACCTTTGCAAGACCAGCCTCGCAAACCCCAGCGGTCGCCCATGGGGGACGAAAACAAAGACGAGGGAGCAGGAGATCCTATCAAAATATTGCTCGAGGAGGCCCTTGAAAAACAAAGTAACGCGATGATGGATAACTTCGCCCAGATCCTTCAACGATTGCCCATTGGTGGCACATCTGCATCCAACAACCACTCTGGAGGTGCAACCCCTTTTAAGGTACAAGTAAACTTTGAAATTCCCATATTTGATGGCCAAATAGATGCATACGTCGTAGATAGATGGTTGAATATATTAAAAGGATATTTCTCGGTTCATGACTTTTCCGACCGGGAGAAGATTATTTTTTCACTACTCAAAGTCGCCCCCCATGTCAAGGACTAGTGGGAAACCTACTGTGAGAAAAAGGATGAGGAGGAACCCTCTCTGTTCTCGGTCATACCCCCTTGGAATTATTTCCAAGATGCCATCAAGGAACAATATTATCTCTTGGGGAGCTATGAGGACAAGTACATACAATGAATTACGTTGCGGCAACAAAGGGATCAAGATGTGCATGAGCTGACGAATCTGTTCCATACCCTGCGCACAAAGTTGGGTATCAAAGATTCAGAGAAACATTTGGTGTTGAAGTACTGCAGTTGTCTACATAGATACATTCAGGAGGAAATGGAGTTCCTAGACATCTCCTCGCTTGCTACGACATACCAATATGCTACCAAGATTGAGTAGAAATTTAAATAGAAGAAGAGAGACTTTGGATCTGCGAAACAAAAGCAAGTGAAAGATGCCCCCAAACCATAGAACAAAGGACAAAGCCAAGGCATGGCGGCTCAAGACAACCTACCAAAGCTGCAAGCAAATAACAACACCGCGAAGCCGAAGAAGGACACGGGAAAGTGGTGTGAGTTCCATAAGAGCTCCACTCACAACACAAGTGAGTGTCGGGCCAAACAGTCACTGGTGGCCAAGATGAGGGCTTCTGAATCAGATGCATGTTTCGACATTGAATCAGAACTCGAGAAGGGGAATGAAAGAGGGAAGCATATTATCGATGTGGATCCCAACGCCATCGTTGCCACCACGAAGATCTAAAAGGAAGAGCCAAAAGATCTAGAGGAGGAGGAGCGTATCTTCCACTCCCAGATGTGGGTAAAGGGTTCCCCACTACAGTTCATTGTTGACAATGGGAGCCAAAAGAACCAAATTTCAGCAGAGGTCGTGAAGCGATTGGGCTTGCCGACCAAAACACACCCACAACCATACACCATCGGGTGGCTTCACCAAGGACGGGATCTCCGCATCAACCAATAGTGTCGCCTTCCCTACAACATCAATCCCTTCACCGATGAGGTATTATGTAACATTTCTCCTCTTGATGTTTGTGATGTATTATTAAGCCAACCATACTTGTGGAAGCGACATGTTGTGTATGAGTCTTGGCCTCGCGCTGTTATTGTTACCTTGGGAAATAAGTTGTACAGGATACCAGAGGTACTGCCGCCTGCCGCTATCTCTTTGGTCACTGCAAAACAATGCAGTAAGATCATTTCCAAAACCGAGAATTTTTTTTTCCTGATGAGCTTCCCTCAGGGAAAGAAGAATACTGTTTCCACGACCTCCAGACAGGGATCCTCCGCACGACAAAAAAAAAATGAACAAGGTCGTGGAGGATTATTGGGACATCTTCACCTCACCCGCAAGGGTGCCTCTGCACTGTCAGGTCAAGCACCCCATTGATCTGACCCCAAGTGCGTTGCTACCCAATGGATCGATCTATCGGCACTCTATTCTGGAGAACAATGAAATCGAGAGGCAGATTCAAGAGCTGTTGCAGAAAGGTCACATCCAGCCAAGTTCATCGCCTTGCGGGAGCTCGATCGTGTTGGTGCAGAGGAAGGATGGGACTTGGAGACTCTTTATTGAATATTGGGTGTTGAACAAGATCACTGTCTGGAATAGGTCCCGATCCCACAGATTGATGACCTTCTGGACCAACTCAAAGGGGAGAAATATTTCAGCAAGATCGAGTTGAAGTTCGGGTATCACCAGGTACCAATCGAACTATTTGATGTATGGAAGATTGCCTTCAAATCCAAGGAGGGCCTTTTCGAATGGTTGGTCATGCCTTTCGAGGTGACAAATTCTCCTGCAACCTTCATGAGGCTGTTGGATGATATCTTGCGGCCATTCAACAACTCAATTGTATTAGTGTACTTGGATGACATCTTGATCTTCATCCAGACTTGGGAAGAGAACCTCCACCACATCCGACAGGTCCTCCAAACACTATGGAAACACAAGTTGTGTGCCAATTTGGAGAAGTGCACTTTTGGCATGACCCAAGTTCAGTATCTGGGATACATTATTGATGAGCGTGGGGTGCATTTGGATCCAACCAATATCCAAGTCATCCAGGATTGGCCAACCCCGACCACTCTAACAAAGCTTCGTAGCTTTCTGGGTCTTGCTAATTTCTACCACAAGTTCGTATTGGGGTTCTCTCATATCACTTGGACCTTGAGTCAAGTCACCAAGAGAGGAGTGAAAGAAAATTTATTTTGGTCAAAATATCAATAGAAGGTGTTTGTAGAATTGAAACATCGCCTCTGTTGTGCCCCAGTGCTCACATTACCAGACTTGCAACAACCATTTGAGATCGAGACAGATGCCTCTGACTATGCTATTGGGGCAGTTCTTACTCAACAGGGACATCCAGTGGCATATCACAGTGCGACACTGTCCAAAAGTATACCACTTATGACAAAGAAATGCATTCCATTATGCAGGCTTTTCGACAATGGAAGTATTACATTTTGGGGAAGGAAACGATCATCCACACAAACCACCGACCCCTGCAGTTCATACAGACACAAGGGAAGTTGCAGAATAATTGCCATCAGAAGTGGTCCACATATCTACAACAGTTTCATTTGAACATCAAGTACAAGAAGGGGAACACCAATATTGTTGCAGACTGCCTCAGTCGACCACCGATCATGGCAATAACCATCGTGCTCAACTCTTGTGGGCATGAGACTTCTGATTGGCCACTTCTCTACAAGAGAGATCCAGATTTCGGCCACACATACAAGACACTCTTGGAGGGTAACCGAGTTCCAAATTTTCACCTCTAGGATGCACTACTATGTCACCTGGAACACCTTTTTGTTCCTTCGAGCGAGCATGCCAAGATAATTTGGGAAGCGCACTATAGTCGGGTTGTTGGGAATTTTGGGGTCAAGAAAAAAATGGTAGTACTACAGAAGTATTTCTATTGGCCAAACCTTCGACAAGATGTTGGGAAGTACATCAGATCCTGCACTGCCTGCGTCATTGCCAAACCAACCATCAAGAAGCAAGGCCTCTATACTCCACTTCCTACCCCCAGTCGACCTTGGGAATCCATCTCCATGGATTACATGTCGGACCTTCCTTCTACTAAGCATGGCAACGATTGTGTTTTTGTGGTCGTCGACATATTCTTGAAGATGGCCATTATGACGGCCTACAAGAAGAATATCACAGCAGAAGCCACTGCTAAACTCTTCTTTGAATGAGTGTGGGTACACTTTGGGATCCCATAGTCTATCATCTCAGATAAGGACAATAGGTTCCTCAGTACATTTTGGTCCATCCTATGGTCAATGTTGGACACCAAGCTCACCAATTCCACAACTTTCCATCCCCAAACTGATGGCCAAACGGAGGTTGTCAATAGGATGATTGTACACATTTTGCGCATGTACAACTCAAATCATCCACGCACATGGGATGAAAGCCTCCCCTATGTACAATATAGCTATAACCGGGCCCTCCACAGCTCAACCGACCACAACCCCTTTCAGGTGGGCTTGGGATTCTAGCCACTATGTCCCATTGACGTAGCCATACCATTTGCAACTACTCAGGCTATTTCGAATCATGTCCAATCTGAAGCTGCCAAGGCAAACAACTTCATTAAGCGCATTCAACAAATTCTCTAACAGGTTCATGACATATTGGATAGAGCCAATGCTAAGTACAAACAGCGACATGATCAACATTGGGTGCAACACAACTTCCAGGTGGGTGACAAAGTGTGGCTACATTTGCAGAAGGAGTGCCTCAATGGACCCCACCACAAACTTGGCCCACTCCGATATGGGCCATACACCATCACCAAGGCTGTAGGGGAAAATGCCTTCGATCTCAGTATCCCACCACTCCTTGGTCTGCACCCAATGTTCAATGTGGACTGTCTTCGGCCTTACTTTCCACCTCTACTGGACACATCTGACATGGCAGAACAACTCACACCAACAGAGTTAAACCCAGACTACATGGAACAAGCCACAACTGATCGGATTATGGACACACAGATCAAGAACACACGCCAGCAGAGGATCCAGCTATATCAAGTTTTCAAAGTAGGCCAACTCCTTCACCAGGGCAAGTGGCTCACCAGGGACCAAGTTCAGAACAAGTTTCCTCATCTCATGGAGGAACTCAATGAAATGGGGACCATTTCTTCCTAAGGGGGGAGGAATGATCCAAGTGGATATTGGTGGCCACTCACCTATTCCACTTGGACCCCCACCATTGTTTCTTTTAGTTTTTCGGTTTCCTTGTAGCACAATTTACTATTTTTGGCAATTTTTTGGATCCTGAACTTCCGGAGCCATTTTGAGGCCCTAAACGACGTTTTTTGGGCATGGTCCGATCGACTAATACTAGTTTGTTCCAAAACTTGATATTTGTTGTTAGCAGTTGTAGTCCTCAGATAGATCTTTCTAATGATGTATCATATGCGTCAAACGAAGATAGTATGCCAAAGTTACGACCCCAGGAAATTGATGTACCAATTTACCCTGACGGGGCCCATATTCTAGCATTTCATCTCCTAGGGTTAGGTTTGTGGGTGTTTAGGGTTTCCATTGTTTCTCAATAACATATAGGCCTTCGAGCCTCATTTTAACATAGAGTTCAGAGGCTTGTGGTCGCCACATATCTTCTCAGGGATAAGCTACCAGCGCCCTAGCTAGTTAATTTCTATTTTGTCTGTAAACAAATTCCAGTTCTTTGATATTAATAAAATGAAGTGTTATTTCCGTTGCATCTTTGTATTCATGGTTATTTGTGTATTTTGTTGCGTTCCTGCATAAATTCGGATCAAGGGGCTATCACACACCTAAAACGAAGGTCGTATGCAAAAGTTACGACCCTGGGAAGTTGAGGTACCAACTTACCCATCGAGGCCCACATGACTTTTGGCGTTTCACCTCGTAGGGTTAGGTTTTTGGATGTTTAGGGTTTTAGAATTCATGAGTAATGTTAAAAAGGACTCTGGACCCTCATTGTAATCATTCTTCTCGGACAAATGCCCATAGAAGCCATATCTCTTCTCAGAGATAGCTACCACCATTCAAGCAAGTTGTTTCAGTTATGTAATTTTACAGTTTCATCCTATTTCATTTATTCAATAGAAGATATTGTTCACTGGATCTTTGTGTTGTTCTTTGTATCTCCGTGTTTATTGTATTCAGTCTGTTAATCAGTTCATTTTGCTCCTAAATCCGGATCAAACAATGTTTGGCATGAAGATGTGGGAATGAAATTGTTTGTATTGTCCTTTGATTATGATGATCTTGATTGGTTTACAGAACTTAAGGATAAACATGTTAAAACTTACAAAGAATTGACTAATGCTTGTATGGGAAAATGGAAGGAGAAGGAACCTCTAGATATAAAAACGGATAGTTTAGATATTAAGATAGATGTTCCCATCAAGGAATTAATAGAGGTTATTAAAGCCACAGAGTTCATCTATGTAAATTAGTTAAAAACCATGAATGCTCACCTTGCCAGTGAAAGTAATTACATTGGAAATTCAGATCTTATAGAGCTAGAACTTCACAAAGAGAATAAAGAAGAATTTCAATTGGAAATTCCAGAAGAGATTGAGGATGAGTTTTTGGTTGATCGGGAGGAATTTGAGTTTGAAGTTCTTGAATATACAGATAATTCAAATCCCCACCTGCCTCCCGAAGAACCCATCTCTTCAGAGAAGATATTTGATGACCTTGATGAGAACAATGAAGTAATTGACCTTGATGGTGAACCCTCAAGATATTTTTCAAATGATGAGCCATTTGGTGTCCAAAGGGGCACCCTCTGTAACATATCTCTAGCCTTTCTCCTTTATTTTTCAATTTTGTCATTTTTTCAGTTATGTATATAATTCATTACATAGTCATTTTATTTATTGATTATTATTTATTATTTTCACATGTACTTATGTTGGGTATTGGTGAGAACTTTGTTTTGTAGATTCTGAGGCTCTCGCATGCTCTCCTTCCCAAAGATCAAACATACGTCCCCATGTGGAGCCAGATGTTGACCATCTATTTTGACTAGGTGTCAACGTCATGTATCATGAATATATGTACCTTATGGTACGACAAGTTTGAATACCTATGGTTCAACATGGAAATTATGCCCCCATAACTTCTTTCTCTCTCCACGGAATGACCACTCCCCTGCATGGAAAATTTTTGTAATGTAACATGTTGGCATGGGTCAAGTTGTAATTATTTAGTGTCCTAGGACTTTATCATTAGGGAATTCATTTCATCGAGTGTTTTTTTTCCTCAGATAATTAAATTTTTTTTTTCAACGATTTTAATTACTTGAGTTTTTCATTCAAATTTACTCCAAAGTGGTGAAATACGTTCTAATGATCAAGCCCAGTATATAGATAATGGGCGAAAGTGTTGTATATGACCATGCTATACATCTCCCAGAGTCTTGTGGAATTCCGTTAAGTTTTGATAGGATTTTTAAATAATTAAAATTTCTGTAAATTGAATTTTTTTAATTATTTTTGGTGTAAAATGAAAACATTTGGTCCTTGGGGATTTTGTATAGGAGTGTGGGTACTCAAATAAAATGGATGATGACACCCTACACCCTTGGACCAAGTTTCAACTCAATTGGACAAGTTTTGCTAGGTCGATGTCCATGAGGAGTCTAAGTTAGTAAAAAATCAGGAAATAATTGGCTAAATTAAAAATGTCAAATTTTGTCAAAAGTTGTAAAACATGAGAAAAGGGGGGAAAATTGTTTCCTAAGTCATTTATATGTAATAAGGGGTCAAATAAATCAATTTCCCCCTTTCCCACCCCTCATACAACTTAAGTTTAGAGAGGGGGGTAAATTTGTCTCTTGTGGGGCTCACCATCTCCATTGGATTGGCCATTTGGTGATGGGGACCACATGGGGGACCCATTCTACACCTTAGGTGACCCCTTGGGGCTTTATAGAGAGGTTTAAATTTAGGAGAGGGGGTTTATTCCTCCATTTTTGAGTTTCCTCTCCTAATGGGAGTTCCCCTCTCTCATGGTGCCCCCCCCCCTTGAGTGAGCCTCCCTCTTTTGAGAGTGAAACTTGGAGAGCATGCAATGGGGGGTATCTCTTGCTTCTCTCCCTTAAAAGAAAGCTCACCCCTCATATTTTTTGATCTATTCCGATAGAAACTCCATGCTGCCCAATTTTCTCTTCACTCTCTCTTGCTCTTCCCCCATTTTTTCTCTTGTAATATTGTTGTCATATTGCAACCATTATTTTCAATAATAGAAGTGAAGCTTTGGAGGAACTCTTGGTGTTCTATTGGAGTAATTTTGTTGTTCTTGTTTGGTGTTCTTGTGAGGTAATATTTTTGCAGTTTGTATTTATTTTGCACACAATGTTTTACTTGAAAAACTCCAAGGAAAGTATTTTGTTGGGAATAGATCTACAGTTGTATTGTTGTAGATCTATGTGAGTTGATTTTCTTTGAGTTTGCAAAGTAGTTTGTAGACCATTTTAAAGGACTCATTTTCTTGCATTATTGTCTAGCAAGTATTTACGACTTTGCAAGTTACCAAAGCTTGGAAATGAGGACTCCAATAGCTTCGTTTCTCTTCACTAATATTTTTGATATTATTTCAACATTTGTTTACATAATTTCTGCACTTATTTCTCTTCCAAATCTTCCAATCTAATCAAGTTTTATGTTCAAATTTTTAGTATAAAGTTTTTTTTTTAGATACTAACAACTACTAACTCATTTGAAGTGATTTCTAGCAATTTCCAGCACACTTTACTTGTTGTTTTTTTTGCAGGTTTTCTCCAGTCCAAGGGGAGGTGCTGCTCAATTTTGGCCACAAGGTGCTCAAGGAAGCATCCAAAGGCCTTGGTGAAAAACCCTCTCCCTCTTTTTGCTTTCCAAATCATTGTAAGAAGCCCAAGAGAGTCTCTTGGGCTTGCATTCTTTTATCATTTTCATAAGTTGTAAATTGTAAATTATTTGCAAGTTTTGTTTATGCCCAAACCTTGCATGTGAGTGGCTTTGCCACCCTTGCAAAATCGTACTGGCTAGTTAGGAATTTAATTTTTTGTTTTGTTTAATTTGTTTGCCCCATTTCTCCCACAAAGAGAAGGTTGAGTGGCCAGTGTTATCTTTCTCTATTTCATTTCCAAATTATTTACCCACCTTGGCACAAAATCGGTAGGCTTTCCCTCCACATTGTGCCATAGTTGTGAGGTTTGAAAATTCATTTTTTTTTTTTCCCACCTTTGTCCTTAAGGCAAATTTGTGTGGCTAGATTGTTCCTTTAATTTATTTAAAGTTATTTTAATTATTCATTTGTGCCCACACCTTGCATATGAGTGGCTTTTCCACCCTTGCAATATCGTGACAACTAGTTAGAATTTTTTTATTTTTTTTGGAAAAGCAATCAAATTCTTGCCCCGCCCTTTTCCCCATATTCCCTCCCCTTGCCACTATTTTGGATCTTGGGTAACAAGAAAGGGAAAAAGACTGTGTGGCTAGTCTAATTAGTAACCTGATTCTATTATTACTAAAACCAATAAAAATGGGTGACTTGGGAGGCTAGAAGGGGTTGAAGTCGGGGGCGGTTTCACGGCACTACGTGTCATCCTTGTTGAGTGCTTAAGCTCCTTGGATTTGACCTGCGGAGCTAGAGAGGAACCTTGTTGTTCCCTTGTTGAGCACCCAACACTACCTCTCGGTTGAAGGGATAAGGATTTCGAGTAGTAACATAGTGTAGGCTTGCAACTTTCACATTTAATTGCCCCTAATTCAAAGAGAGACCTAAAAATCTATTAAAAGTAACCTACACACATTGCAACACTTTCAACTCACATTTTCTACATTTCAAGTTTTTCCATTCCTTTACTTTTCAAGAAATTTCATTTCATATGAATAACTATTTTCAAAGTATCTTTCATTTCAAGTACTCTTTATTCATTTGAACATAATTCGTTAGAGTATAAAATTGTCTTTCATTTCATTGTATAGATATCTCCTAGATTTGTTGTTGATTTTTTTAATAAGCAAGGTTAAGCATGAAGTTCATTTCATTTTTAGCATGTAACTTAACCATAACCATTAATGTTGCAACAACCAAAATTACAAGAAGAGACACCATGCACAAGAACACAAGAAGTATCCCAGGAAACCCTTCTCAACAAGGGAAGAAAACCCAGCCAAAATCCTTTGCTATATTCTTCAAGAGAAAGATCTTCACCACCAAGAAAACCTAGCACACAAGAGGGTGCTTGCAAACCTAGAAGACTAGCACCCAAGGTAGGTGCACACTTTTCCCAAGAAGGCGTGCTTGCTGAAATTTCCAAACTTACACAAAAGATATGATTCCTCAATGGGGAATTTACCTTTACTTATATTAGACTTGACCTGTCAACAAAAGTGTCTATTGGCACAACATGGCCGACCTATCTATCTCATAATATAATTAATATTAACCAGATTAATTATCTTTTACATTAATAATTAATCACATTAAGGTGGGGCCGACCTGTACCCTTTATAGTACAATTAGGGTTATAGGTAGGTCTTACTCTTGAACAATATAGCAAGGGATATTATACACCCACTAGTGCTCATCCACTAGCGATACATCCATAGGGATGTCCATATCTCTGGCTCACTACATTACACAGAAGAACCACTTCTTCATTAGTGCTCAGCCACTAGGATCACGTTCGCATGTGCTCGTCCGCAAGCACGTCCACTCAACAGATCTTCTTTCCCACTGCATTACACATGAGAGTCATCTGGAGTTTCTCATCAACTCTCTGCTCAGAGGAGGATAATACATCATCTTCATTTCTGTTCTCATGACGATGCATCCAACACTTTGGGATTTCACACGTTCACCTTGTGCTCAGCCACAGACACGTCCAACTTTGCAGATCTCATTTATCACTGTGTTACACAAGAGAATCATATGGATTTCTTCTCAACTCTAGGTAAGGAGGAGGCCATTTCTACGTTCCATATCTGTCTTAGATAGGAACCACACACCCCTCTCAGGAGCTCTCTCTCAGGTTTTTTTCCTGGAGAACGTCTCACGTAGTTGCAATCATCAACACTCCCTCTCAGCTAGGGAGGCATTCTTCATCATTCCAAGTCTCACATGGATGTACTTTGAACTTTTTCTTGGCTGGAGTCATCAACACTCCCTCTCAACTAGGGAGGTATTCTTCACCATACTAAATTGGTGAGGATGTCTGCAATCTGATCATGTGTAGGAAGGTATTGCATATGTATTATTTTCCTCTGCATCATATCTGTGATATAATCATATTTCATCTCAACGTGTTTCGATCCATCAAGCAATATTGGTTTCTCAAAGAGATTTACACAGGACTATTGTTATCATCATAGGATCTGTCTCATGATCAAGTAAATATGCCAGAATCTTGTGAAGCCACATTGCTTCGCACACTCGATGCTATATACTCTGCTTCTGTGGTACTCGAGGCCACATAGTTTTGTTTCCTATTGCATCAGGAAACCATGGAAAACTTCACGGTAAGACAACAACTGAATGTGCTCTTCTGGTCTACTGTATCTTCTACTCAATCTTTATAGGCATATTCCTGCAAACTCAATTTCACACTTGGAGGCATATCTCAGACCATATCAAACTATGCCTCGTGTATATATAAATACATGTTTTATTGTTCTCCAGTGAGTCTATCTCGGCTGGCTCATGGATTGGCTAAGCATATTCACTGCATCGCATGAATCAAGTCTGGTGTTAACCAGATACATCAATGATCCAATCAGTTGTGGATCAATCTCATCTGAATTATCATCATTCATTTTCTTCAAATCTATCACGGTGTTTTTGTATTATGTCATACTAAACTTCTTTAATATTCCCATTGTATATTTTCCTTGACTTAGGAGAATCTCATTGGTTCTCTGCCATACTTCCAAGAAGTAGAGTATCATACTCAGATCCTTCATCTTGAAATCAAAAGTCAAGGCTTACTTGTTTTCAACAACAAGGCTTTCTGAATAAGTCATCAAAATCAAAATCTCGTTACTGACACTATAATAATAGAGGTTTGGATCAACAACACTCTTGTTGAAACCCAAACTTATCAAGAATTCATTCATTTAATATAGTTTCCAACTCATGGATGGTAGTACAGATGGAAGTGTATCGGGCTTACTGGATCAAGTGTCTCATCATAGACAACTCCCTCTGTTTGTGAGAATCCTCTGGCTTTGTATTTCTTGACACTTCCATTAGCTGCATGCTTTCTCTTATAGATCCACTTGGAAGTTACCACAAACATCCCTTTTGGTCTCTAAATAATATCTTATACATCAATCTTTAAGATACATTGGTATTATTCTGTTATGACATCTTTCCATACCTATTTCTCTTGTTGTTTCTTCAATGAAGTGGCTCATGACTGAAGGATAGCTTTGAAAAAAATTCTTTTGTTTTTCTCAAGGTGTCCCTTGAGGGACTTGTATGTTTCTCTGTCTTCTAGCAGATTTTTTTCAACCCTGGGCATGCCTTTTATGCCCCACTATAATATCTCTGGTCATATCAACTGGAGTAGCTGAATTTTCTGGAATACTGTCTATCTTCCTCTGGACTGCTGAGGATATTAACTCTTTCTTCCTTTTATTTTGTTTTTGACTCCCTCTAAGTCAAGCAACTCTCTCTGAAGTCTGAAGGAAGGGAATCTTCCTTTATTTCTTTGTGAGATCTTCTTATGTTTTTTTTTCCAGCATAACAATCGATCAAATAAGGTTTGGACTCTCGTACCAGGGATAATGGTCCAAGTCTTTGAGGGCTCCCATACTAGGGATAATACCCTTCATTTATTAAGAATGCAATCAACTATAAAATTAGAGATCAATTGATTTACCTGTGTTTGTAGTCATGTTTAGTTTAGAGGAAGTACTTCTCCTCTCTCTTATCTTCATTCTTTTGAGGTGGATCTGGATTAGTGTCAGCAATAGAAGTGTATTGTCTTCCCTTCTTCCTGGTTGGACAATTTCTTGCACCGTGCCCATATTTGTCACATCTGAAGCAATGAATTTTTGAAACATCTCTTCTCTGATTATAACCTGGGTTTGATGAAGACTTTTCATCTTTGAATGTTTGTTTGAAGTTTCTTTTGAATCTTCCTCATTTCTTTGTATGGAGTGCAAGAGCATGATTTTCTTCTGGAGAGTCTTCCACTCCTCTATTTCTAAGTCTAAGTTCTTCTTGAGTACAATCTGTCCATAGACGATCAAAGGTTGGTAGACTTTCTCTTCCACTAATACTTTGAAGAAAAAGCTCCCAATTTTTTGGAAGGTTGTTGAGAGTGGATAAGACTAGTTCTCTATCGGACATGATTTCTCCAATGGCTTCTAATTGTTCTTTAATTTCTGATATCTTCATAAAGAAGATAGCAATTGTATCACTTTTCATCATCTTGGTACTTTGAAGTTGGCTCTTCAAGGTAAGATCTCTGAGGATGTTGTCACTTTCAAACATTTCTTTTAATGCTTCATACATTTCATAAGTTGTCTTCAGGTTGGCAATATGAGGTAAGAGATGATCTCTTATGTTAGAGTTTAAGCTATTATTAGGTTTCTTTTCAATTCACTAGATAACCATAGCATA
>ML795907.1:19117-33813 GCA_009831015.1 Picea engelmannii
ATTTATGATAAGGAAGTTTTTGCTGGGTTTTCTTCCCCTAGAGGGTTTCCCAGGATAAATGCTGTGTCTATTGTGGATGTGTATTTCTCAGTGATCTTGTGGTTATTATGCTCTTGTCTTTATGAAATGCAAAGAACTATAATTATAGCATAAACATTAACAAAAATTAGAAGCAAATGCGTGGAATTGGGAAAAAGCCCCAATTTATGTTTTTAAATTCATGGGAAAATTGAGAAATTTGGCCAACTGGTGAGATATTCTTAATTTAATATCTATTCTAGCAAATTCAGACATGGAATTGGTCAAATTTGAAGTTACAGGGAAGCCATGACAGATGGACCGATATTAGTTGATTAAAATTTTCAATTCGTGAATTGAGTTTGGGAAAAATTTGTTCCAGGAATGTCAACCATGATTGATTTTTTGTTGTAGAGGTTGAATTGGTGTTATTGGGGTGAAATTGAACAAATTTCATAGTTGTAGAATGTCTATGGTGAAAATCGAGAAAAATTTAGGCAAAAGCTCCAATTTCTACAGCTAGATTCACGAGGAATTGATGCACATAAAAATGAATGTGCTCAGGTGTGCGCACTAAAAATGCATGGTGCGCAGTGAAAATCTTGTGATGTGTGGAAAATAAGGGTGCGTGGTTGCGCGTACTAAAATTTGGTGTTGTGCGGTGCAGAGTGATAATGTGCGAAAAATAATGGTGTGCGGGTGTGCGCATTTAAATTTGGTGTTGCGCAGTGCAGAGTGGTAATGCACAAAAAATATTGGCGCACGGGTGTGTGCACTTAAATTTGGCGCTGCGCGGTGTAGAGTGGTAATGCACAAAAAATATTGGTGCGCGGGTGTGCGTACTTAAATTTGGTGTTGGGCGGTGCAAAGTGACAATGCATGAAAAATAACGGTGCATGGATGTGTGCACTAATTTAACACTACGCGGTGCAGATTCGGTGTGCGCACGCATAATAATGGTGCACATGGTGTGCATAACATTGATAGAGCACATATGAATTTTGTTGGTGCAGGAGCAATGTGGGTATATGCTGTCACGCGAGAATTTAATTAATGGTGCGTAGTATTGGTGCGCGGTGGGGGTGTACTAAACTTTGGCATGGTGCAATGCGTAGAGTGCAATGCGCGCATGATATTAGCATGTGACACAAAAATTGCGCGCAACAGGTATTAGTGCATGAACCAAAATTGTGTTGGGTAGATATTTGTGTGCGACATAAAAGTAGTGCACACCAGATATTGGAGCGATAGAGAAGTGATCCACCTTGGTTAAAGGTGCGTGGAGCATGCACTACCTTATGGTGTTGCTACGCATGATAAATATGGGTGTAAAATTTCCAATTTGTGTAGGCGAAGTCATTTGGATGGTGTACAACAACCAAAAATTAGTGAATTTCTACGACATTTTATACTGTCTAAAGGTCATATTTTTGTAGCGCATTTTTGAAGCCCTAAACAACATTTTTAGCTACTCAAAATCCCTGAGAACAAAGTGTACTAAGGTACACTTTTTCTCTATAGCTCAAATCAAAGATCCCAGAGAGATTTTTCTAATGGTGTAAACCATTTTTCAAACAAATCTATTATGAGGAAGTTACAGGACAAATAGTGGAGGGTAAAGTTTAAGACCCAACTAACTTCGAAGGGCCATACATTTCTGCTCTGGAATCAGATTGAGGCACAGGAGCAGTCTATCGAAAGATATTGAACCATATAAAATAGTCCTAGAGCTGAATTAAAATTCTGGGCATGTTAAAAATGTTTAATAAGGGAACATAAGGTACATATAACATTCCAGACCCAAAACACTAATGGGCCTAGAACTTCAACAGGCTGTAACTGGCAGCCCAGAACCCAGAAAGAGGTGAAATTTGGATAGACTAGCCAAAATATGTATATGAAGAAAAAAAATTGAGCTCTTATCAAAAATACAATGGACTAGGTACAAATATGCATAATTACAATGCATATTTGCACCAAGTTGAAGTGTGAACAAGAGAAATTAATGGATAATTTTCAAATGACCATAACTTTCTGCTCAAGACTCATAATTGAGCAAGGGAACAATCATTAGAAAGGTCTTAGATAGAGGAGTCTAATTATCCACCCAAAAAATTGCTTTGGGTAGTTAATTTTCACAAGATATCAAAAGAAGGAATTATGATGCATTATTGGAACAAAATTGTACATAATTTCATAAATTTGTTGAATTATTTAACCTAACAAATTTTGTTCGTTGCACATTTTTGCAGAGTTAAAATTTTTTAGTTCTTAAGAGGTGAGAAGGTTGGAATTTAGTTAAAATATAAGCAGAGGTACTCAGGGAAAGAGTGCTATGAAAAAAATATTTCATAAGATGATCAAAAGCCAAGAATACAAAATGTTAAGGTATGAATCTGGGTGCAACCATAAATTCTTGGGAAGCCACTACATGAAGTACACTCACACTAGTCGAATGCTCAATGGAATCTGGGCAAAGGAATAGATCATGTAGTGAATGAATTAGTGAAAGTACATTCACTCCCAAAGAAACTAATATATAGATTAAGTAATACATTGGATTCTGATCTATTATAAAATGATTTGACTATCAAAATGATAGTAATCAGATAAAGAAAGAGGATTAATGAATATATGGATAAATATTGCATCATATCCAGGGATTAGCTACAAAATTATAGAGTAATGCTTCCCTTATGGTTATCAAAGTGCACAGTGGAAGCATGGTATGAAGGGCATCACTTCAAGGGTAAAGAAATGAAGGTGCACATAAGTAAGGAGTGTCGGTTGAGGCATAGGTGCATCAATATGGCATGATGGAAGGGGATTATGCAAGTCAAGTTGAAATCAGATTGGTCAAGACAAGAGAAAGTAATAGTCATCAAGAAAATCCAAGTGTTGATATGATGAAATAAGGAAGGGATAAATCAAGTACCTCAAGAAGGAATTTGGTGTTAACTATCCAATGTTACTCAGAAAACATGACTGGAAATATAATTGGGTCATGTAGGAGTTGGATCAGAGGGATCCAAAAAATAGTGGACTGCTGAAAATTAATATCAGCATGATATGTAGTTGCAAGTCCATGAACATCCTAGGATAATGGAAGAAGAAATCATGAGGTATATATCCAAATAATGGAAACGAAGGACAACACTCCAGGAGGGAAAGTAACAATAGTAGAGGATTGTTGATGCATTCCAAAGGTATTGAAGATATTTCAACAATATCATGGAGATGTCAAAGCCAAGAGAGACTTAAAAGTGAAATGAATCTCTATAGAGAGTCGGTAAGGAACCATGAAGAATAAAATGGTTCTATGCATAATTTTGAATGCAAATGAGATGGTGCCTGATAAGAATCCATATCAAGTGGCATAGAGCCATGAGTGACATTTCCATGGGGTGAAAGTATCACTTGAAATCATGATGGTAAATTAAAAGCATTATTAAGTAATTTTAATTAATTCTATGTAGCTAGAGGAGGAGGAATATGTGCATCCTTACAATATGCTAGAGATTGGCTATGCAAGTCAAGTTTGAGGATAGTTGGTAAGGAGAAGAGAAGAGTGGAAGAAGACTCAAATACTAAAGTATTAAGTCAAGAAAGAGCTGAAGAAGTTTGGTTCAAAAAGTAAATGGATGTTGAAGATCTAGTCTATAAGACAACATGATTGGATATATAATTCATCCAAGTATGAGTTGGGATAGATGGATCCAAGTGTTAGCGTCAGAAGTCACTCTTGGATTGCAGCAGGAGCAGAGCCCGATGCCCATCAGTTTTTTATGTCACGATTTTCTTAATGGGGTGATCAAATGGGTAGAGACTCGAGAAGATATCACTCCGACTCAGGGACTGGGTTCGACATGCGAGGAACAAAGGAGGTCTTGATATAACTTTAGTCAGTGGGTTGATTTGAAAATGAACAGGTTGAAGACTTGGTGAGAGGAGTGGACAAACTACCTCAGGCAACAGGCCTTTCAGTAATTTATAGAAGAAAAACTCTAAATGCGAGATCCTCTGGTTCAGAGCTTCGGGGAATTGAGAGGGGAGACTTGACTGGATTCTCCAATTCCAAGTCGTTCAGCGCTAAGAAAATCACAGGGACCGATTAGAAATAGTGCAACTGTTACATTGATCAAACTCTACATCATCCTATAACAGTTGCAACTCGACTGGATTCTCCAATTCCGAGTTGTTCTAACACAGTGTAAACAAAGACATGAAAGAAACTGACATCCATAAGGCAAGAAGTCTCAAGAGTCCAAACATAACCAGGAAAACAATGCTTCATTAAAGTTTTACAACCGGGAACCTCGCTCAACCATCGATACCATAAAAAATGGCGGAAATGCCTACATATACTCAAAAACAACAACAACAGCAAAAATGAGACACTACATTAAAAACATTGCGTCTGCATGTCTTCTGACAGCCTGCCCATGTAGACTCAGGATGATCGTGCGTCGATGACAGACGCCATCAGATTTTGGATTGTCCTTCTGCAGGTGAGTCAACGTGAATTAGTCCTTTTCCAGAGCTTCCTTTTATGGCGGAGTTGATGTTCAACCGCCAACAATTGCCGCAATAACTGATTTTTGGGATCGGGGATGGCCTCGGTCAACTTACCCTTCTGGGACGTGGAGGTCTCCTAATGGTGCCACCTGGATCAGCGGAACGGTCTTTCTTTGGATGCTACTTCGCTGGACTATTGCGAGGGACCCCTATGGATGAGGTGGACACGAGTGTGACGGGGGTTAAAGGCGTGAACACTGTGGAGGTGATGGAGAAGAAACGGGAGCTGTGACATTAGCTGAAGAATGCCACACGGTTTGAATAGATAGAGGAGGAAGGAGCATGGAGTGTGGGAGTACAAGAGGAGGTGACTGGGAGGACGATACCAAAGGTGACATGATAGGCAAGGGACCCCACAATAATAATAACACACCATTCCGGACCCCCCCCTCTTTCATTAAAGACAGGATGGCAAAGGGGGGCCGAAAAGGCCTGAGCATCGTTGATCTAGGTGCTCCGATCCTGACCTTTGAAGAGTTGCATGTTTGATTCCAGAACCTCCCCCCCCGATTAAAGGTAGAAAGGCAAGGGGGGTCCGGAATGAAGCCTCAACCACTGATTTAGGCGCCCAGATCCTGACCCTTTAAGAGTTGCACACTCGATTCTAGACCCCCCCCTCTGCTCAAAGGTAGAATGGCGGGGGGCCTCCAGAATCCGCTCCTGACCATAGATCTGAGCACGTAGATCCTGGCCACCCAGATCCATGCCCCCTTTAAGTCCAATGTGCTCGAGTTTCATCGATGGATGGACGACTGAGATGACGTCGACGCTTTCACTATGAAAATCCCGAAAGGCCCCACCAGTGGCTCAGATCTTGCGCCGCGCTTCCTTCAGATGAATGACCAAGATGGCTTTGTCTTCAAAAGGGGGATACCTCCATTCCCGGGCTCTCTTAACGTGACCTAGCGCTAGGACCATGGGCTCGGCTTTGAAGGGTGCTTATCGGCACTTCGGGGTTCAAGGTTTCGAGATGTAAAATGACGAGGAGCTCTTACCCCTCGAATCCCCGAATGCCGACATGACATGATCGCGCACCACGTGACCTTTTGGATGGACGATCGAGATTCTTCATGAATGTATATAGACGCTACCTATCGCACTAATCCCGGTGCAACTCCGCTAACCGCAATTTCCTGCCGACCATCGATCTGCTCCTATGGATGGATCTGGGCCATTGAAAACATAATTTCGCCTGCTCACTCGATTTTTAGCCCGAAACGGGGCTTTACGTGCTACGCTTGGGCGTTCTTCATGCAACCTGCAGACCTGGATGCTCTCGAGCCCAAGACAAGAATTGTCGCTAACACCAGGAAATAAATAAAATTTGAAGGTTAATATCAGTTTAGTATTTGGATTGAAAAGCAAAAGAAACCAGGAGTGATTTGGATAGAAAGTGCTTAGGTCAGAAATAACCATGCATAGTGGTTACAATGAAGAGCACATGAAGATTCAAGAATCCAGAAGAATTGAAGACTTTTGAGATAAACAAGGAAAACTGATACAGGGAGAAAGAAGTTGTTGCAATTACTGTAGAATCAAGTATGTTATGGCTTGTTGGGACATCCATAAAGTGAGAGTGCTTGCATGTTTGCAAGTGTTTTTGATAATGTTCCTGCATATGGAAGGAAACAACATAAAGTTGGAATGTTGATTATAGGACTGATAAAAAGGCATGAGAGATTCTACTGTCATCTAATCAGGTAACATTAAATTCGTTTAATGGAAACCATGCAGGTGAGTATTTCTCTTTTGAAATTATGTTGAATAATTTCCAAAGGGAAATTCAGGTAATAATTTCCCCAAATTGAATTTTTATAATATGCAGTATGGTATTGTTTAAGTGCGTTAACAGGAATAAGTTACCACTAGGCGTGGTAAAGGGTAGAGGACTTTTATAGCTATCAATTTTTTTTAGCTTTTGAATGCACACACTGACATAGTATCATGTCATGTTAATTTGGTTATGAGGTAATAACCAAAGAAATAAAATATAAGAACTTGTTATAGGAATGATGCCAGGAAAGCTAGTAATGTATGAGACCAGGACAATGTTGGATATGGAAAGGTATGGATATAGAAAGGTTACGTACCACACAAATACCCAATGGGATTCCTACCTTTAAGTAAAACTTGGACTACAACCTTTTTGCTAACACTAATGCACACCACAAAATTATATTCTTGGTGTAGTGTTCGGGTCGAAAAGGAAGGAATCCAAATAATCGAGAAGACAATGGGAAGTGTGTGGAGAATGTGTCAAGACATTGGCCAAATTTCCAATTTATGGATGGTGAGATACATGACTTAGATAAAGATCATTCTAAAAATCAATGCAAAGGTGCATTGAATATATATGCATTGAGAGTTGCACTCATGCCTATTAAGTGGCAGAGTTGCACTCATACATGATAGAATTGTATTATACTTAAATGCATTCGTTGAATGCATTTTGTGAGTACATGTATATATATTTTTGAATGGAAATAATTATACTAATGACACAAATGTTGCTAACTCATGGAGATGAGAACATTTCAGGAGCTGTTAGACATTGCAACATGAAAGTTGCAAGTAAGGTAGTCACAGGAATAGTGACTACAAAAATTATTTGGTTCAAAAAATTGAAGTAATGAACTTATTGATATTAATTGTGAACATGCATATGCATAGAATGATGAGTCATTCTATCTAATAAATTGTTTGGTAATTGTGATTGGATTGCTAGGTGTAGGAAATTCTAAGATCATTGCATAAGGTTTTTGTACATATTGCAATCAAAACATTATGTACATGAAATACTGACAATCTGTTGGTTGTATGCAAGATAGAATCATTGCAGGAAAAATGGTATTCAACATGGCGCTTGCTAAAATCCAGAAGGAAGACTACATCCTATTATTGCAACAACGATGAAAAATTATGAAATAGAATTTCATATTTTCAGAAAAGTCGAATTCCATATGAAATTAATTTGATTTCTAAAATGGTTTTTTTATAATGTTCTCTCATGATAATTGCATGTGTGTGATGTAGATGAGATAATCTTGATTAAAGTTGGAATGCTGGGAAAGAACAACTATTGTGGACACTAGAGCCCTATAATTGTCGAATCTTGGTGGGTTTCTGGTAATGGGCTAGTACTCTCCTTGTGTGTGAAATCCCTGGCAAGATGGATCGTTGAAGGACTGTGTAGCAGTGAAGGGATGCCTGATCCTGGAAGGGTGAGTGAAACAAGGAGGAGGAAACCCAAGGATGCTTATGGCATGGCAACTTCCATAAGGAGGGTGTGTCAAATGGAAGAGTGAGCTGAATTATTCCCGAAAGAAACTCTATGGAATAAAACAATTGACTTCCAACTGTAGTATGAATACTAGAATTGGCACTGGAAAGTAGAGCACCAGATGGATAATAAGATTCCAATAGCTAAAGCTTGGATATTTTTAAAGAATTTGAATGGTACATGGTATATAATGCACCAAGGATAATGCATAAATAAGCGAAGGGGATTGTAATACCCCTAGGTTGAACCCCAAATTGTAATTGCAAATGTACTTAAGTTGGTGAGTTGTTTTATATCATTTTGCATGCACCTTCCATGGTATAGTGTGCACATGTACTGTGCACTAAAATGATGAAGTGTGCACATTACAGGATACCATGCACAACAAACTTAAGCGTGTGTGATTTTGAGGCTAGCGAGCCTTTTGTGTATATGTTGTGTTTTATAGGCTGGTGAGCCAGTTATTATAAGCTAGGAGGCTTATGTGTTGAATTAGACCGGAGAGCCTAGATGCTAAAGGCCAGTGAGCCTATTTTTGTATATGTAAATACTCATATCATTAATATAATACATCGTTGCATGTAGACCGACCACGATGAAGGAGTATGGGGCACTAAAATCCACTAGTTAGGGAAAGGGGGGGCTAAAAGTTAAGGATAAGGGGCTAAGCTAGGGAGAAGGATAGAGACAAGTGGGCCAAAGTGGTTCTCAACATGACAAGTGTCAAGTTGGGAACATGCATACATATAGCTTGGACTTAGTTCATTTTGGATGATTTTCATTCATTCATTCCATCATCATTCACTCACTCATTCATCTATCCACTGTACCTTTATGTTACTATAATTGTACTTGCACCGTACCCGAACTGATACTATACCCGTACCTATCCATACCCGTACTCGTACTTGTATCTGTACTTGGTTAGCTTGGGAGTTGGAATGAAGAAGCGAGTTGTCAGGCCTGTGGGATACTTAAGAGGAGGGTTGTCAGGCCCGTGGGATACTGAAGAGGAGGGTTGTCAGGCCCGTGAGATATTCTATCGAGGTGAGAGAATTGTTGGGAATTGATTTTCTGAAGGTGCCAAACTGCAACTACAGGGATCTGAGACTTCCTATCTAGCCTGTTGTTGAAGCCCCAGAAAGGAAGTGGGGTAGTTGAAGGAATATTGAACAGGGAAGGGGCACACTTCCTAGGGTGGGACATGAATGTGGGGAATGAGGGATTGTAGGATGTTAGTTTGAGCTGGCACCTGTGACAGAGTTTTTCCTATTGTCTGAGATACATCAGCCTGGTTAGGAATCCCTTTACCAGGGTGGAGTTTAGTCCCAGCTCAGGGGCGAACCACTGCTGAGATTGATGAGCAACATGGTCTAAGGATGGAAGTTTCATGGAAGGTATACATGTAGCTGGTGATATTCTTACCAAGATAAGTGTCAGTTGTGAGTTAAATTACATGCTGCATTATTATTTATGTGTTTTATTTTTATGGGTTTTTCCTGTGTGTGTTGCATGTGTATTGTTATTATTATTTTGTATGAATCTATGTATTTGCAGAATGTATTTGTCTATTTTAATTTATATATATAAAGTTATGTAATATTTTTCGTGTGTATATGTTTTTATTTGTATACAGTTCAATTTTTTTTATGTGGCATAGCCCAGTTGGATGTTGGGGATGCTACACCACATGCCCTTTTCAGGGTGTCTAATGCCTTCTCGATGCACATAGGAACCCAATGACTCTCAATGCAACACCTAGTTACATACCGACATTATTGGTGAATTAAAATTATGTCATCATGAAGAGATCCGTCCACAAAGGATTCATCTTCCAATGTCACAACTCCAATTCATGATTTAGCAATGGATCTCCATGAGTTACTCTGTTTGCAACAACATCGATCTCCCACACAAATGAAACGCGATATGCACTTCCAATTACCTAAGTTTTAGGGCCAAAAGAATGGTGACACTATCGAGTCTTATCTTTGTAGTATTTACACATACTTTCGTACATGTCCTGATATGACCAATGACATAAAGCTTCAAATCGCCAGTCTGCAACTAGAAGGGATTACATAGGTGTGGTGGGAAAATCAATTGGATAATTTTTCCTTGTTCATGGATGTAGGTGACCCGATCGAGCGACAGAAAACAAACATTGCAATGTGGGATGGATTCTTCCAGGCTCTCAGAGAACACTTCTACCCACCGGGCTATTTCCATAACCTCCTCGCCAATTAGTCCGTCTAGTGATACATCGACATCTTCTGCAAATTACACATCTAACTACATCACAGATCCATAAGAGGTATTTATTTTTAATTTTGTCTTATTGCACAATACTCGTCATGAAGTAGATTTGTTCGACATTCCTTCCTTGGACAAGGGTTTTCTTCAAGCCTTGGCCATGGAGCGTAAGGTAGTACCTCGAATCCTTTCTCCTCAAGATCAAGTTGAACCATCCAATCCTGGTAATTCGGCTACTATCCCATTCTCTGGCCCACAAACGTCCCTAGCCCCACCTTGTAATTCTCCTTGGTGTTCTTTCCATAAGACCAATTCACACTCTTCTGCATACTATCTTGCACTTAAGAATTTGCGCATGAACAAAACTTTTTTTGTCAAGATTTCTCCGCCTAACTCCTCTGCAACTCATGAAGTGGTTTCCCTCGCTAATCCTACTAAAGTAGACCCATCCCCCATTTTTAATGAGTGCCAATGAATTAGGGACATCTATTGTTCCTCTATTCACCCATAAATTCTAGATTAAACACGGATTGGCCACCCTAATTATGGACAATGGAAGCCAAAAGAACCTCATATCCCAAGATTTGGTACAATGCCTCCAACTCCACACTACTCTACATCCAAACCCATACCAAATTTCTCGGGTACAAAAGGGCGGCCCTTGTCTCACAGTTTCTCGGTGTCGTACGATCACATTCACCATTGGCCCGTTTCACGATATAGTCACATGCGATGTCTCCCCTATGGATTGTGTTGACTTATTACTTATCGTTCCCTACCAATAGGCCCAAAACATTGTGTACCATGCCAAATCTCACCAATACCATATGCAACTTGATGGGCACACCTATATTGTCACATCTTCTGCTCCTAAATCCACTCTGTCGCTTACCGACAAAGAAACAATTAAGCAAATCGGTAACAATAAATGTGTATCCTTGTGCCTAGTTCACCCTATTAAACCCAATAATTTATCCACTCCTACGCCTATGAACATGATCCCTTTAATCCAATAATTTGTCGATGTATTCACATAGACCACCAGATTACCCCCATTTCGCTCTATTGAGAATTCCATTGACCTCATACCAAGTGCATCATTTACCAACACCCCTTCCTATCATCTCATTCCTCAAGAAACTTCTGAAATTGAATTCCAAATTGGCAAACTTCTGGAATCCATCCACATCAAACCTTCATTGTTTCCATGTGCATCCCCTGCTTTTATTATTCCCAAGAAATAAAATTCCAAGTGGCGCCTCGTAATTGACTACCAAGCCCTCATTAAAGCCACTGTTAAAAAATGATATCCCCTATCCTGGATCGAGGGTTTGTTGGACCACCTACACTTAGGGGCTTTATTCTTCACTAAGATGGACTTGACAACATGGTATCATGAAGTTCACATGCAGGAAACAAACACACAGAAGACAACATTCAAGACAAAACCATGCCCTCATTAAAGGAACTGTTAAAAAAGGATATCCCCTATCCTGGATCGAGGGTTTGCTAGACCACCTACACTTAGGGGATTTATTATTCACTAATATGGACTTGACAACATGTTATCATCAAGTTCACATGCAGGAAACAAACACACAGAAGACAACGTTCAAGACAAAATTTGGGATTTTCGAGTGGATGGTAATTCCATTTGGGCTGAAGAATGCACTAGCCACATTCATGTGACTCATTAATGACATATTCAGACCACACCTGGGTAATTTTGTCGTAATTTATTTGGATGCTATTTTTCTCTTCAATAACTCTTGGCAAGACCATATGCATCATGTGCGAATATTGCTTGAGTTGCTGCACGAACATAAGTTGCAAGTGAAGGAAAATAAGTCCTTCTTTGGATAGAATTTTGTCTAATACAAGATTCATAGTGGATACACAACATGTGTTCCCTAATCCCTCTTGGGTGTAGGATTTGGTGCAATGGCCAACTTCATCAAATGTACATGGTCTCAAAAAATTCATAGAAGGAATCAATTTCTACAAGACATTTGTCTCCCACTTCTCACAACTATCTCTCCCTCTGCATCCATTGTAACATAAAACAAACTTTGTGTGGACTCCAAAAGGATGAATGCCATTTTATGAATTTGAAGACAATTTTTTTTTCGCCCCATCTGCTATGAATTTTAGACATGAATCATCCTTTTTAGATCGAGACAAATTCCTATCAATTCTCCATTGGGGTTGTACTTAAATAGAGACCTCATCTGGTAGCGTATCACTCTGAGACTTTCGCAGAAGCCAAATTCAAATACAACATATATGACAAGGAATTATATAGATTGGTGCAGGAACTCAAGCAATCACACCACTACATTTTGGGTAAAGATACCATCCTTCATACCTACCATCACCTACTAATATTCATCAATTCATAGAGTAAGATGCAGGAATAACACCATTGAAAGTGGGTAGCATATCTTCAACAATTTCACCTAGTTATTAAATATAAGATGACAAAATTGTTAAGTAGGCCCCCAATGCAGGTTTTGCACAATTAGAAGTGTGTTGTGCAACTTATGACACATGGAAGGACATGTTCTCTACAGATCCATATTTCGACGAAGTTTGGAGAGCTTTGCAACAACCTACTATCATCAACCATACTCCTTTTCTATACTACACGATCCGTGAAGATTGGCTCTACAAACTCAATCAATTATGTGTAGACAGACATAAGATCATCTCATTATCATTCGTGAAGCACATGCCTCTTCTTGCTGGGGGAATTTCAGCACAACCAAGAACATTCTCAATCTCCAACGTCATTTTTTATTGGCTTGTACTGTCCAAAAAGGTGTAAACATTGATCCGCACCCGCTTTCTATGTTCATAAAGTAAGCCATCTAACCGTTTGCATGGTTTGTACCAACCTCTCCCCATTCCTTCTTGTCCATGGGAATCCATTTCCATGGACTTTCTGAGTGGTTTCCATACAAATTTTCGGAAGCATGATGCTATTTGGTTTGAAGTGTGTTGTTTCTCTAAGATGGATCTGTTTAATCCCTGTCATAAAACTACCATTGTTGCACATACCACATAACTCTTTTTCCATCATGTGTGGCCCCATTTCGACTTATCCATTAGTATCATTTATGATCGTGACTCTCACTTTCTCAATACCTTCTGGCGTACTCTATGGTCTTGGCTAGGATGCCAACTCATTTTTTCCACTACATTTCACCCCCGTACTGATGGCCAAATAGAGGTTGTCAATCGTACTCTCATCCACTCTCTTTGCAACTACTTTGTCAAAAATAAGAAGTGGGACTCTTATCTACATGTCATTCAATAAAACTATAACATGGCCACCCACTCGTCCAAAGGCTTCTCACCCTTCGAGGTTAGTCTGAGATTTCAACTAAGTGCGCCCTCAGAGTTACCACTCAATCTCACACCCTTGGGGTTTGTACGCCAACAAAAGGAGAAGCAATGAATTGAGAGTTTCATCTACAACATAACACAACAACATTCACAGGTAGCAGAGGAATTACAAGAAGCACATGAACACGCCAAGCAAAGGAATGATAAATGGTGCACACCCTTGGTTTTTCAGCCTGACAATCAAGTGTGGATGTTATTGGACAAGAATCGCTTCCAAGGAAAACACCATAAGCTCCACCCTTTACGCTATGGTCCATACACAGTTCTCTTCATAATTGGTGAGAATGCTTATCTGTAATAAGGTAGTTGAGGAATTGAATGAGAGGGGAGGATAAGGAAGAGAGGAGAGGACTTGGAGAGGGGTCTCATTTTGTATTGGAAATTTCTGCAAGAGGTGAAATAGGAGGAGGAAAATGGGGAGAACAAATGGTTTTGGAAACTCTCACAGGGCACTGTTGTTGCTGGGAACTTTGGGCTTGGGGGCCAAGAAACCACAAGGATTCCTGGAGCTAGGGAGCCAGAGAGGTTGTTCCTAGTTGGCTGGGAGGTTAATATTCAGTTGGGAAGTTTGGGAAAGCACAAGAACAAGTGAACCAGGGGCTGACTCAACCAAATCTCCAGGTGTAGGTATGTATTTTACGAATTGGTCTATCATCATTATGTTGTTGTTGTTGTTATGATGCTGTTATCATTAATATGTTGTTTTTGTTTAGTCCTGGTATATGAAATTAAAGAAATAAATTCTATACTAAATTCAGTGATTTCAGTAGGAGATTATAGAAAACATTTATTTATTTTGAGTCCTGAAAAATTTAGGCTTTATATATGGTATGAGAGTCCGGTTTCAAAAACTAAAACCTAGGGCCTACCCACTTTTGAGACAGAAAGTTAGACATGCATAACTAGAATTTTAAACAATCAATAAACAGTCTTTATTGAAACCATGAAGCAACCAAAAGTAACTCATAAATAACCCTTGTAACCCTTAGAAATAACAAAAAATGATCCAAAAACCCTAAGTAAGCCTAAATAAGCCACCCAAAAAAACTTCAAAGGAGTGTGCAGAAGAAGAACCCAAAGAGAGGAGAGAAAGTGTAGTAGCCACCTGTCCATTTTTTTAGCCACTTACACACCTATAAGTGCACACCTATAAGAGTCCTCACCT
>ML795907.1:34049-44607 GCA_009831015.1 Picea engelmannii
TTAATATGCGAAAAAAAATGAATAAGGAACTCATTTTTTTTTATGTATATCAAATCTAAATCATTTTAAAGAAAACTATTTTTTTTTTTAAATTAAATAATGAATAATATAGTACCCATTTTCAATCTAAATCCTATTTATATAAGTATTTTTTTTTTATATTATATTATATATATAAGTCCTAGTATAATAAAGATATAATATTTAAAATCTCCACTTTCTTCTAGCAGATGTAAGTCACACGTATCTAAATTATTTTTTTATATAGAATATTGATATATAATATACACATACATATCTTATATAATAATTAAAAAAATTTACATATAAAAATATCCAAAATGTAATTTGAAAGAAAACAAAATTTATTCAAACAAAACTATCTTGATATAAAATTTAACAAATGAGTTTTTTTAGTGGGTGGGTTGAGACAAGGCCAACCGGACTAGTCATGATAGCCATGTCCATGAGTCCTATGAGACGCCATCGCCCAAACCCTCCAAACCAACCTAAATTCCAACCATGTGCCTCACTTAACCTTGACCATCGTGTCAGTTAAATTAGAAATCATGAGAAAATGATAACTAAACCTATCATAACCTGCAGTAAGAAGATGAAAACATTAAGACAATTAAACTCTTAAAATCTCATGGAATAGACAGGAAAAAAAATACCATTGAAAGGCACAAGCCTCCACGAGCTAAAGATTAAACCTCGAAAAATAATCCATGGTTGAGATCTGAGATCGTTTAGCAAATTTGTTTGGAAGCTGCATGGGCATGGTCGAGGTTGGCCGTGGTAGTGCGCCCTTCCTTATGAGTAGGTAAACCCTACATTTGGAGAACAATAATAACATTGCTGGTTTCAAACTATAAGCACCTCCACAACCCTGATGGGATCAAGCCCTTCTCTTATAAATTGAAAACCATGGACGAATACCTTCAAAGCCTAAGCCAGTAGGTTGCATATACGCAGAGAAAGATGAGGCTGGCCATGGCGACCGACCGTGTAGCCAGAGGCCTCGCAGAGGAGAAAAACCAGTGGGAAATGAGAGAAAAGGGTGAAGAGGGGTTGTTTGTTTGGGCTAGCTAGGGTTAGTAACGAAGATCACGAGAAAGAGGGAAGTGGGCCTACATTGTTGGGATTTGTTTTATTATTTATTTTTTCTAATTTAACATAATTTTATTCTATTCTATTTTATTTTATTATATATTTTATTTTAATTTAATTTTATATTTTGTTTCTAATATATAATAAAACTATAAATTGGTAAATTATATTTTATATAATTTAATTAAAAATTGACTAAGTCCTTATAATTATGATAACATGAAGAAATAAGGTAGGCAACCTCGATGTGGAAGGGGCCTGGAAGTTCTTGTTGGCTATGTGTAAAGGGGCAGCCTATGCCACTCCACTTTGTTGCATATCTTTTTGTCTATGGAGGATTGAAGGGTAAAAAGTGAAGATCCGGTCTCAGTCTCCTGCCTTGATCGTGACATATGTACAATGTATTGTCACTGGATGCCTAATGTATTATCACTTGATGCCTGGAGCTCTTCTCTTTGTACATTTATTTTTTTATTATATAGTTTCTTCGGGCGATCCTGTGGACTGCCCTGTGACTGAGTGGCTCAATATGTACAAACAATGGTTACCATGTTGAATTATTCTTCCTTTAATTATAAAGCACCCACTTACTTTCTTTGTAGGATGTGTAAGGTGTTTTTTGTAGGTTGTGTAAGGTGTTTTTTTTATGGAAACGGACTCGAATCTGCTCATATCTTTTCATTGTTCTCGACTCTGCTCACATCTTTTCATTTTTCTCATCACTTGTTGTTGAAAAGGAGTTGGGTTGCGTATGAGTGAACATTGTATCCCACCAAAAAGATCAAATAACAACCGTTGAGGGTTTAACATGTCGGCATTATGGGGGAGTTTCTTTCTCCCTCACAAGGCACGAGGTATAATTAATTCCTAGTTAAATTTGGATTCACGGAGTGCTAGAGGAGGCATGACAAAAGACAAAGATTTTAAGCTTATTAAAACCCAAGATTTTGAAAAAAGTTCTTATTCCTCATGCTCCTAGATCTGGTCTAGGATTAATAAATATTTTTTACGGTGTTTTCCAATTGTTGTATTGTTGTGTGGAGACTCGGGTTTTGAAGGTTTACATACAATGATTTCCTTTCTAACCTTTAAAATGACAAGATATAACACATTGTAATTTATCATCTCAAAATTCTCTGCAAGATTTTCTGACGGGTGGAAGTGTGCTCTGCCATCTCTCAAATACTGTCCCTGATGGATGACTACCTAGCTTGCTGGACACGTCTCAGACTCTATCTTGCATTCAATTAATTTTAACCCCACCATAAAATTAAGTTGTTCAACACAGGTGTGAACGGTAGTAGGAAAATACAAAGGGAAATGATTGGATTGGCAGGTGTGAACGGTAGTAGGAAAATGCAAAGGGAAATGATTGGATTGGCCATTGCAGCAGTAAATTTCATTTGATATAGTAGTCATGGGAAGATTCTACAACTGCATACAAATTTCTTTGAATCTTGCAAAGAAATTTGTTGATTTTGTTATTTGGATGGAGACAGAATTATGATTGTCACTCTACGATGGATCTTTCGAATTTGGACCGGACAACTGTGAAAACAAGGGGAAATTTTTCAGACGACAAAAATCACATATGTGAAAACTGTAAAAACAGGTAGTGGTGAAAACTGTAAAAACAACTGACAATTTCTCATTCGTCATGGACAGACAACGAAAATCACTAGACAACCCTTTCCACAACACTTGATCTCATCACATCGGCTGTCGCTTTCATATATTGGATACAAAACACAAAGAACAAACAACATCTAAAGCTCATTTTTTCTATGGTTGTGCATAGTACAAAACCCTAGAGGTAAACAAAAAATATAAAATTACTTGCACAAATTGTCTAGAATCTCCCTAGGCGGAAGAGCGTTTGGAAAAGGTACACTTATGAATCAATGAAGACAAAATATTTCATTGAAGGAAAATAATATTTCGTCAAAATGGCAGTGGAAATGAGTGGTAAAAAGCTTAATAGAAATGACACCATGAGACCCAAAAAGGAGACTAAGACCAATGATAAGGAACAAATGCAATGCAAGGTTTACATAGGGGCTACCAACGAATATGAAATTTGGAGTCGGTGAAGTTAGGTTCAATTTTATCTCTACATTGTAGGTTCGAAACTAGCGGAGTGCCAACAAGTAACATGGGTCCATACAAAATAGAGGGGTTGTTTGGATTCGGTGAAGGAAACAATCTTATTTCTCCGATTGCTAAGGGAGCAGTGCACCCTTGGGGATTTTAATTTATAAAAGGAACTGATACTTACTCGCAACCATATGTAGGAGAACGCGAATTGGAGGATCCTAAGAAATCTGAAGAGGTGATTGGAATATAAATGGATATTTGGGTAGTGGAGGAGTTCCTATTGGATGTCTCCTCATCCAATTCAGTCCATGAAAGAGTAGAGGAGTCCCTTGATCTCGGCCACTAATAAAAAAAATGCCACAGAGGAATCCCTTAATCTTGGGCAGTTCAATTTTAACATTAACAGGCTGATCATGCATACCTCCAAACCTGTTGGTTAAAAATGAATGTTGCTATTTTGTAGCGACATCAATAGGGAAGCTGGACTGCAAACTAAATGGGATCATTTTTGAAGACATCAAGGAACGCCATCCACTGTCCATCAATAAACTCAACATTGACTAGGAATCGATACCCAAACCTCTAGAAGTCTCAGAAACTTCGCTGGAGAAGAACACATGCTCATCGATGTCTCCTTTCATATACCTAATAATAGTAAAGAAGAAATTGTCAATGCCAACCCAAAGAAATAAGTATTTCAGATCAATTCAAGGGAGATATATGAGTTCAATCATTCGACAGGTTTTAAAACTAGAAAGAGTGGATAATCATCAAATGCTTGACCCAGTTTAATCAGCATGAGTTGCAAGTCGTTTAAGATGTGGGGGCATGAGGGTCAATATGATAAGAGGAAATTATTATCCAGGTGTCGCTTGAGAGCTGGAAAAAGGCATAATAAACTATCATGATCATTTTCTCAGAATAAACTATGCATTAAAACATAGAATATGTACCTGTTCAACGTCGCGTGCGAACCAGTAGAAAGAAATTTAATAGCTGAGCGTTACATCGCCTCCGAGGGCCTATTGGATCATCATTTGGAATATTCCATTCCAGAACTCCATGTGATTAAAATTTAACATCAAGGCCTCAATGGACGAATCAAAAAGAGGAAAAAAACTATGATTAAAGAAATGCCAATACTCACCGTGAGATATATCTCCATAATGTTGGCTCACAGAATGTTGCTCCATGCTCTCCTTTGGATGTAAGGTGCTAGGGTTTCTTCCTCCCCCAAGGTTCACATACATGGACATAATAGAACATAGAACAATCACATACACATACATCCCTAATGATCATGGGAATCGAACTATTCCCTCCTCTATTGCTTTTACTGATAAATAGAGCCTCATCGGAGAGGCCGCAAAGAGCCAAGTTACCATAGATCCCTTCAATACCGTTTTTAGTCAATAACCTCTACCCATGCCCAAAACTTATGTTATCCACAACACTTCATGTGAATCAAATAAATTAGCCGACATAAGTCATGAATAGGATTATGAATATTGTATGAAATTGATTATCGATCTTCAAAGAGGACAGGCGTCTGTAAGAGTATGGCATACATCAGAGGGAAATAAAATTAAGTATGGCAGAGGTGGAACAGAGCTTCAAAGTCTCCTTCTGTTAGGGCTTTGGAACCTAAGGTCAACTTCCCCTACATCGCATCTAACATGTTATACGATACACGTGTCCAAATTTGTGGAGGGATGTGATATATGATAGACGATTAGTTGGTAGATCATGAGGAAAATCCATGGTGCCTAACACACAATCGAACACTGGAACAACTCAATTTCCATTCCATGGTGCCTAACATGCAGTCAAAGGCTAGAAAAACTCAATTTCCATCTTCGATTTAATTCTTTGGGCAAGGTTTCGATCTGGCAATTGGAAGTGGTTGTGGTTGCTCCATAGGTAAGATCTGAGATCGAAATGGACATCAATTGGACTCAATTAAATTCCTACTATTTTTGATTAAAGAGGTACTCTTTGACCATAGAGCTATACTGACATACCAAGGTAATGATAAAATATGATATGGATTCTACCTTAGAGAAGAACAACCCCCCATTGAATGAATGACATGGAAGAAGCACTGCCACAATTCAATGACAAATACTACATCTTGCTACAAACCATCTAGAGATGAGAGCTCACTCCAGAAGAAAAGGATGAGGGAGAAATGGAAGACTTCCACTTTGGAGAGAACTCCTAACCCCTCATTTCCTTGATAAAGAATAAGAATCCCAAAAAGAAGCTCAAGTTCCCTTCTATATTTGAGGCGTTAGTTTATATGTTTTATTTCTAGTTTGGTCATACCATAGGAATTAACGACTTGGGGCCAAGCTATATCCAAGCCTATCCTTTTTTCCCTCTGCCAAGATTTTGTGGCCAGAGAATAATATATACTTGGTATTGTTTTCTTTTGTTTCTATTAGGATACAGTGGCCAGGGGCAAGACGTATGCAAACTTTTTCCAATTTTGTATTGTGATATTATTCAAGCCAATGTACTTGACATACTACTACATAGGTTTCAATATGAGGGTTTCTCCACTGGATTATCTGACAGCTTACAAATATTTTGACCACTGGTATATATGAATATATGACCCGCCATTTATTAAAAGAAAAACATAGCAGGTACATTAATTAATTCCAACCATGACATGTTATAAACATAGTACCATTGTGGTAGATGGACAAATGCACATTGGAATTAGAAGAACAAGTAAAAACAATGTACAGTGGAATTAGAAGAACAAGTAAAAACATAGCTCACACAAAGTAAACCCAGTCACATAGTTTCAAAGGAATGAAATCCCTTCAATTTTTCTTTTATTAAAAAGAAAAACATTGTGCACATACTCTCACCATATAAATTTTAAAGTGCCAAGAGATGTAAAGTTGAGAATATGAAATCGACAATTACCTCTGCACGCATTCATGTGGAATCAATAGTTGTCGTAGACATTATAATAATTCTTGTTATTCTCATAACAGAGATGTTAAAACAATTACAACTCTTTACATTAGAACTGGAGAAACTTTGACAAAAACTATAAACATTGTTCATTGTTGATTCATCATAAAAATACTATAAAAAATCCTTTGAATCCCATAACAGAGTTGCTAAAACAATTACAAATCTCTACATTAGAACTGTTACAGAGAAACTTTGGCAAAAAATTTAAATATTGCAGACTATCCATTCAACATATAAGATACTATGTCAAAAATCCTTCCAATCCACTCAACCAAAGAAACAAACAGAATCCACCTTGAAAGCTTGGACCTTTTTATGATATAAGAGAATTCCAACCTTAAAAAAAATTTCTTGAGATACTGTACAGTTATGAATGGACATAGACTCTTAAAATTGTTGAAATAAATACCGGGTAGTTTATCTAAGCATGTTAAGATGTTTTTCTTGTTTGGAATAAACATGTTCGTCATCATCATCCATGAGGTTAGCATATGTGACAAATATATTCCACAACCAATGTTTTCTCCACAGTCTGTCCATCATCTCTTCAATTGGGATATGCTTCATTTCAGGAAGGAGAAACAACACAAATATAGACATAACCAACACCTAGCTGGAAAAAAACAAAAAGATCTCGTATTTGAAATGGCAAAGCTTGGACAAGAAGGCATGTGCAAATGAAAAAGTGAACAGGGGATTCACACACATGATCACACTCTGTCCAACAGACCTTGTTTCCATGGGGAATGTTTCCCTGGGAATCAACCATCCCAATGGTCCCCACGACCAGGGAAAGGATGATACGAAAACACATACCAACAACACTATTATAATGGTCATGGCGTGAGGAATATCTGACCCGTCCTTCAACCCTGTTTCCAAAAGGATTGCAATAATCACCTGCATTTCCAAAAGATAACCATACTGTGTGTGAGAATTATGTTTCACTAATTATAGAAGAAACAACTTCTTGAGAATCAATTCCAGAATTAAAATGAAGAACTATGTAAAAAGAGGTCATTGAAATAGAAGTGATTTAAGATGAAATTAAATGAACCTGGGAGATGAACATCTGTACTCCTGCAGGTTTCCAATCATTCACAATAGGTAATCACGCATAACCCTGAGAGCAGGTCGGAATGGGGCATTTGATACATGGCACTCAAATTGCCCAACTGCCGCTAGGAAGGATAAAGAATTGTTGAAATGCTAGTTTGAAATTGGGGAAACTGTAATTTTGATTGAACATATGTAGATTCAAAGAACTAGAATTAATCCAAAATAATAATTTGCAATTACTAAAATCATAATTTTTCATAACTGAAAATTTCTACCCAATTTTAATAGAATTGTCAAAGAAAAACCAATGAAAACTCCTCGAATACATGGAAAGAGATGATAGCATAGATTCGATCGTCTCTCTGTAGTGTTTGAGGAGGAGCGTATCTCTCCCATTTTAAACATACAAATCCCAATTACATTGGCCAACGAACTTTGTATTGCATCCAATAGTTCCTCCAGGTTAATCAAAATATTTTTCATGCTTTCACACAACTTGTACAAGCTATTGCCTACAATTACTACTTTCCAATTCATGGATTCATCACTAGTAATTGTTGTTTGCTCTCCTTTCTCTACGAGCACCTGGAGGGCTCTTTTCATTGTTTGGACAGTAAGTTCAGTTCTAGCTTGGAATTTCTGCTACGCTCCCACAGACGTGTACGGCATTGCCATATCAATGCCAATAGTTGTCTTCTTGTTGGAGTCCAGGGCGAATGTCAATTGGGCAGGGGGCGGGTTCCAAGTGGATATAGACAGACGATGAAGGCTTGGGAAGAATCGACCCCTTAAAAACACCTTCGGTGTAATAAGATATAATGCAGGTAAAAAACAAATTGCAATGTCAATTTTTATTTATTTATTATTATTGATATTAATAACCACTTTAAAGATAGATTAGTAATTAAAAAGGTAGTTGGATAGCTTGTTAACACAAAGAAATACAAATGGAAGTGTATAGAGCCAATACGATAAATGATAGTATGAATAATAAGGTAAGTGTTTATTCAAGGAATATATATATATATATATATCATGAAGAATAGATTCATTAATGCATATGCATGAGTAGAACAACAATGAATGAGTGATGTATTAGTGGTAGTGAGAATAATAAATAGATAGTGAGTAGATGGTGTGTAAATTGCACAACTTATAAATACTATTGAATTTGCAAGACAAATAATGGTGTAGTAGGATACATAAAATAATGAAGTATAAATGAACTATATATGAAATATATTTGTAAGGTGAAAGGTTGTGGTGATAATGGGTAGTATAAAACAATTGGTTAATAATGTAATGTTGTCAAACATTATAAATATGTATTTATAGAATACCAAGAGATGGTTAGTTACATTGCACCTTAGTGTAGAATAATGATCATTGTGGTGAACGTACAATATCTGCAAGGGTTGATATGTACAAATAATAAACACGAAGCAATAAGGATGTAGAAACACTTAAAGGAAAGTATATAATTATAACTAGGAGTTTTATAAGTTAAAAATTATAATGATAAGCTATATGAGATATAATGAGGTGATAATATGAATAACAAATAAATGATTAAAGTAATGAAAACAACGGAGTGAAATACTAGGTAAATATGAGAACAATGATACAATAGATGTTTAGTGCAAAGAGGAATGCAAATGTATAATATTACAATAATGTTAAGTGAATCAATTACTACAGTAAAATAAAGTGATGAATTAATACTAAGAGTATTAAGAGAGAGAGAACAAGATAAGTAGTTACTACATTGGTTAGAGTAATGAAAGAAGATTAGGTATCCATTAACATTATAGATGGTGTGGAAGTAAGTATCCTAATTATCATAAAGGTACATATAGAAAATTATATAGATGTTATCTTTAGAAAAACATATGATTATGGAGTGTAGACGATATGTATATAATACATAAGATTGAATAAGCATTATACAATAAGAGTTTGATGTAAGAATTTTCATAAAAAGAATTATATTATAATAATTTGTTATTGTAAATCATAATGTCTTATCACCACACAAGATATACAACAACGGCAATGCAAGTAAATAAATAACAATGTATGGAACAAATTTGAAAATTATAACATGATTGGTATAAAGACATATACTATGAAGCAGATTAAGATTAGTAATATATGTAAAAATAAAATAGATTGAATAAAAGTAAGAATGACATATGGATAATAGTAGTATGGTAGTATAAAAAAAGAGAGGACAAATGTGAATCATATATGTTGGATTGTGTAATATAAGTTATCTATAGGAATTATGAAGTGATTTTGAGAAATAATAAATAATTTACATATAAACATTTTAAAAGGTATACAATATATATGCTACAATAATAGATATAGATAATGTGTTAGTTAGACATGGAGATGGTGTGAAATTAAGTACACATAAGATAAGCTAGTGGTGGTATATCTAGGATAGTGCCAAAACATATAAATACACGATAATGAAGAGATGTGATAATGAGTATATGAAAGTATATGATAACAATGATATATTAAAATCAAAGGAAATGAAAGTATAGCAACAATTAAGAATTGATGTGAATAAATATTAATGTGGGTATATAAGTTGCAAGGAAAAAGGGGAGTGATAATGATGGTAATATGGAGATAAGAGATGTATAGGTCGAAAAGAGAATAAAACATACGACATATAATAAATAATGGTTATAGAAAATGAAATATTAGGACAAATATATAATCAGGGTTTTGAAATAAAGAAAAGCTTGAGTCAATAAATAAGTACATTGTTTGAGGAATAGAAGGTATAATATTAGAAGAATTAAAATGAGATCAAGGTATAAATGAAGATGGATCTAAATGATGTATAAAAGAAGAAGAACAAGAAAGTAATAAGGTATGATGTGTCAAAGAAGATAAAAAGTACATGCAATAAAATATAATAGATAAACACCATATATAAATACATGATGGGTCATTAGTGAGAGGAAGGAGCTTGAAAAGTGATAGTGATGCAACTAAAAGGGCTAGAGGCCAAAGTAAGTAGGTAGCATGTAGGTATAAAGGTTATGAAGAGAAATTGTGAGACACACAAGTAATTGTGGAATGTGAATGGACCCTAGTAGGAAACTTACTCTTGATTTGATGTGACTTTGGACATAGTGGAGGTCTGCTAAATGGGGTAGCAACAATTAATATATTAATAGCCTAAAATTATTTCAATCTAATGAAGGTCCAGTGGGAGCAACATAGCCCAGGGTCTACTACCTTGGAGGATGCAGAGACCATGCATTAAGACCATCTCACTTTTTTT
>ML795907.1:44706-117671 GCA_009831015.1 Picea engelmannii
TACTTGAGGCCTAATCATATTTTATTTTTATTAACTATGAAACTATTAATGATACACTTCAAATTTTATACATATGGACCTATGTGAATGTCAATTCTAAGAATTTTTATCGTTATTTGAATTATGATGGATATTATGCAACTTATTTATAACTTGAAAGTTTTGACATTTAAAGGTGTTCGTATGTGGATACCGAATTGAGGATATGATTAAATGCATTTACATGATAATAATGCATATATATATTTATGAGTTTGTGCTCTAGACTAATCTGCAGGTCAATGGGCTATGAAATAACGAAAAGATAATGATAATAATTAGTAGATGCCGTGAACATTGACCGATAAAGAATATGGTATGAATATTTGTATGTGAAATTATGTTGGTTCAAATGAATTACTATGATATGTGGATAGGTGAAGGTTTTTCAGGTGGCTAGATTGCCTGAAACTGAATATACGATGACAAAATTCCCAGCAACACAGTGCCACTGTATGGTCCATGGTAGGGTGTTGACCCTAGTTCTATTAGGAGGGGTGAAGACATTTCCCACAATGTATCCAATGAAACCTGGAGTCATGGGAGGAAGGTGTTATCTCACACTCTCCTAGACGTGTGATGATGATTGTCAGTTTCTTGCTAAGGAAGCTTGGTCAAGAGATTTGACACTTCCGCTTACGGGTTCTATCTGGAGTTAGGTCAATATAGTTGACGCTCCAATATAGTCCAACAGAGGAAGGATAGGTATGGAATATGGAAGTAGGTTAGGGGGGAGGGATGAATAGAAGTAGTTGAGAGTGTGTGGGGTTTCTCCTTATAGAAGAATTTCTTGATTTCCTCTTTTTGAAAAAAAAAATGTATATATGTATATATGTATATTTATATTTACTTAACTGAACTACAATTATCTAAGTGAATGTTGCTTTTGCTAAATTATTATAATTGAGGGATTTTGTGAACATTTTAAATAGTTTACTATCTTTTATGAAATGAATGGTCTTGTTGATTGGATTGGATGCATACACGAATTACTTTAGGTGTGATAATTATTTTCATTAGTACATGTGTGATTCTTGTATGTGCTAGCTACACATGCATGCCTTGTACATGTACACTAGTATGTACAAGTGTTTTAAATTGACGATGTTGTTTATTTGAAGTGGATGTATGAATCATGTGTCATTACCCTTCTATTGTAAATTACTCTAACTGCAGGATGAATTTTCTTGAAGGGTGGGTGTATGTAACAACCCAATTTGATTAATTGTTCATCATAGTTTTTAATTTTAATTTAATTAACTATTAAAATAAATTAAATGAGTCTTTTCATTATTTTATTATTAAAAGGTAGGTGAAGTAATTAATGAAGGGATAAGGATGTTGGGGAATTAATGAGGGGGATAAGGTAGTTGTGGAATTGAATGAGAGGGAAGGATAAGGAAGAGAGGGGAGGATAAATAAGAGAGGAGAGGACTTGGAGAGGGGTCTCATTTTGTATTGGAATTTTTTGCAAGAGGTGAAAGAGGAGGAGGAAAATGGGGAGAAAAAATGGTTTTGGAAACTCTCACACGAGACTACTGTTGTTGGGAACTTTGGGCTCGGAGGCCAGGAAACTGCAAGGATTCCTAGAGCTAGGGAGTCAGAGAGGTTGTTCCTAGTTGGCTGGGAGGTTAATATTCAGTTGGGCAGTTTGGGAAAGCATAAGAACAAGTGAACCAAGGGATGAATCAACCAAATCTGCAGGTGGAGGTATGTATTTTACCAGTTGTTCTGTCATCATCATGCTGTTGTTATTATTATGTTGTTTTTATGCTGTTATCATTAATATGTTGTTGTTGTTTATTCCTAGTATAATAAATTCAACTTGTTGTTTATGATAATTCAACTTGCAGGAGGAATACCTTTTCATACGAACTTTGATTGATGCACTGTCTGCATCGTTAATAGGTATTGGAGTGTAGAACACCACCAAGGGGGTGTTTACAATTTAAGAACACCAGAACCCCCAAAAATGCCATTTAATGCCTCAAAATGGCTTCAGAAGGTTTCAAACCCCAATTTTCCAAACCGGGACCTGCCACTAAAATGAAATTTTTTTCTACTTTGAAAGCATCGAGATAGATGATAAATAATATAATGACCCAATACATATCCATATGCATATTTTATCTTATGACTACTTATAATATATATAGACTTACCTTCATAAGGCTGTTATCATATTCTAGATTTATTGCACAAATTAAATGCTTGTACTTGTGATATAATCAATCAAGTTATGATTATTCCACTATATTAATTATTTATCAAATACATGTAAACATCATTATCATTATTTTAAAACAATTTTGATAATTTAATGAATTGAAAATTACAACTTATTGGTTATAAGTATTTTGTATACAATATTACAAAGAATAATCAATCAACTTCAATAGTTAATTCATATTCATTTACCACCCAAGAGGTATAATAATCTTAAAGTGATAAATATTTTTAATTTTTTTTTCTCTTTTTTTTTCCACAAAAAAATTCACTTTATATTCATAGAGATTATAAACTGTTCATTACATGATAACATTCTCCGGAAAATTTCAAAAAGAATCTGAGAAGATATTCTCAAAACCGGTAGATACAACTACCCAACAAAAATATGTCATCATATCCAACCTATCTTGTAACCTCAATACAAGACTGCCATTTAGCTCTAGTGCCTATAACCTAATAGACTTCCATCACATGGAAAAAAAGTCGAAACTGACACAAGCTAGAAAATATCTATAAACATATGTGGGCCTTTATTTTCCCCAACACATTGAAAATATTCAATTTTTCCAGGTGGCCTAAGAAGTGCCTTCTTAGACAGGCTATCTGCAACAAAAAATGGAAAATATTTTTGAGTTCAGAGATTCTGTCCTTCTAGCACTCCAAGGATACAACCTGAAGATGAATTTTTCCAATCATCCAATCAATAGTAATCTTTGATCCACCCTGCACAAAGAACTCCAAGATGTCAAGACAAATAGCTAGTGTGAGAAGTGCCCATGCTCCAAGTAGCTCCGCTCCGATATTGGTTCCCAAACCGCAATTGAAAAACCATTTGAAAATTATGTTCTCATTAATCCAGATGACCCCACCAGCTCCACTATTAAGATCATATGCATAGGTGACACCATCAAACCATCCAACGAAGCACCTTACCTCAAGGTTCTTTGAAAAGCTCCTTACCTTCTTATTTCTTATTGTCAGCATGTATTCTTTCAAAGTAGATAGAGACATGATGACCACCTTATGTACTGATGGATTCCCATTCTCAAAGATCGCGTGATTCCTTTCCAGCCATATGTTCCAACATATGAAGGCCGCGAGATTGGGATAACTTGTATTCAATTTTTTCCAATTCTTATAACACTCGGGAATAGTGTTACCCGACCACAGACTTGGAAGATTTAAAGTTTGTTTTACTCTAACCCAAACATGATTGGAGAAGGGGCAATCCACAAAAAAATGGTACTCTGATTCTGATTCCTTCTTACACATAGAACATAATCTTGGGCCTTCAAAACCCCTATGTTGGAGATTATCCCATGTAAGCACTTTGTTTTCCACCAATAGCCAGGAAAACAATTTTAATTTTAGAGGACAATCCCAGGACCAGAGTGCCTTTCTCCACCCTACAATAAAAAAAAGCATACTTCTTTTTTTCAACTGCCTCATATGCATTTTTTATAGTGATCATGCCTGAGGTATCACCCCCGATCCATTTTAGGACATCCAGTCTTATCTGAATTTGTATACTACTGCTAATAATCGCCCTTCGATACGCCTGCCATACCTCTGTTAGGGCCCCAAACAATTCCAATCCTCACTGGTAACCCAATTTCCCCCTATAATACCATATCTCGGCACTCGATGAGCCTGAAATAAATAATGGACTCCTTGTTGGTTTAATGCCATAATTATATATTCAGACAAAAGAGTCGCTTCTCCCATACTAAGAATATGATCTCTCCCAATAACAATCAAGGTTCCCAAACCCGGATACCAAGCAATCCAGTGCAACAAGATGTATAATGATTTCTGAAGGTATTTCCATGTCTATGACCTAGATACTCCAGAAACCGGAACTGTCCTGAGCCAATCATCCACTGACAAAGACGATAGGTATTTAACTTTTATTACTCGGTGCCATAAGTCCTCCACAATGTGTTTTCTGCCATTGACCGACTAAAACTAAACAAACGTTGCAACCCCCATCCCTCATATCTCTTCAGACGAGTAATATAAATTCATCTTCACAAATGGAAGCCTTTTCTTTTACTTTTCCCATTCCAAAGAAAATTGTAGATGACTTGATGAATTCTGTGGAGGACCGAGGAAGTAATGTTTTCCAAAGCCAACCAATAGATAGGTTGGCTTTCCAAAATGGCCTTGACCAAGACTAAGTGTCCACCCAATGTCAACCACCTATTTCACCAATGGTTGATTCTATTTTCATATTTGGATAACAACCAATTCCAATCTTCAACTTTGAACCTGTCAGCTTTCAAAATATAACCCAAATACTTAAATCCATTTGCAAGATTATTTACTTCATATGGAAAAAAGTTTTTATGGATTCCAATATAGTTTGTTGTACTCCAAACTGATAGAAGGAATATTTTTGAGAATTAATCATCAACCCCGTTGCATTAAAAAATATAGCCAAGATATTTTATATCTCCAACCACTCATTAACATAAGCATTGGTCATTATGAGAATATTGTCTACAAAAAGATGATGGAGAATCTGGATAAGTCTAGTTACCTTTATGCCTGTCACCAAACCTTCCTCTTGTCTTTTTTAAATTGTGAGACTCAAGCCTTCCATAAATAATATGAAGAGAAGAGGTGACAACGGGCACCCCTATCTAAGACCTCTTCCCCCATTGAAGAAATCAACAAGCTCTCCATTTATAAGGACAACATATGTGTCCAAAGAAATACATCCCATAATCCACTTGGTCGTTAGAAGACCAAAGCCACATTGTAAAAGAACTAGTCTAATGCAGTCATATGCTTTCTTCAAGTCAATATTGAGGATCAAAGCTTACATCTTTTTCTCCCTAATGCTATGAATACACTCTTGTACAGTGCCTATAGAATCAATGATTTGCCTTCCTTTTCAAAAACCAAATTGTCCTTCTGAGAGAGTACGTGACAAAATAGGTTTGATTCACTTTGCTAAAATATTAGTGATTATCTTATAACAAATATTACATAAGGCGATTGGACGAAATTCACCAAAATATGCCAGACCATTGACCTTTGGGATGAGTTCTATAAACGTCAAATTTAATGATCTATTTACCATACCAGATAAGCGTGAATCTTCAACAACCTCCAATATATCATCAACAATCAAGTCATAAAAGTGCATAAAAAACTCCACTGTCCACCCGTCAGGACCAGGATTCTTGTCCTTGGTAAAACCCCTCAGGACCTCAAAAATCTCATCCTTCGTACACGACTTTTCAAGCATCCGTATCTCCTCCTCTGTAGTCAACCTTGGCTATAATCAGACTGATTCTATCTGATCCACAATTGAATTATGAGTTTCTTTGTAAAAAAAGCTGAAATGTCTCATAGCTTCTGCCTTAATAGCCTCCTACCCTGTATGTACATGATTAGATTCATCCTTAACTTCCCATAAGTGTTTTTTGTTTCTCCTAAAGCTAGCAAATCGATGAAAATATTTAGTATTCTTGTCACCCAAAAGGATCCAAGTTGCCTTGCTCTTTTGGCGCCATAATTCCTCCTCAACCACTAACATCTTGTTTATTTCAATCTCAAGTGCATTCAAGTGATTAAGAGTTTCAGTTTCAGTTTGATGATCACAAATCTCTTTGATAAGAGTAGCGATTCCTTCTTCTATTTGATTATAGCTCTATTGTTATCTTTTCTTCTTAATCGCTATCCACTTTTTCACTCTATCTTTTAGTCTGCATAACTTCCCAACTAACCTGGACTGTGCCCCAACTCCTGTGGAATCCTGTTGTGCATTCCACACTTCCCTAACAAGATCACCAAATAACTCATCTTTCAACAAATCCGAATTAAACTTGAAAGGATAGTAAACTGACTTAAATCCATAATCCAATTGGAATAGCACTGGGACATGGTCGGAAATGAATGGATGATTGACCCAAGATCTAAATAATGCCGAATAATTTAGAATCTCTGCTGAAGCATATACCCCATCTAATAATTTTTGAATACCATCTGCCCCATTTATGCAGTTGCGCCAGGTTGGTACCACCTCGATAGGCTTAACATCAACTAAATGATGTCTTAGAAATAAATATCTGAAAGAAGTCACCTATGAATCAATCAAGGCCGATATGCCCCATACTTCATCAATACCTATTTAAAAATTTAAATCTCCCGCAATTATTAGATTACTTAGATCTAAAAGTCCTTTTTCTTCCAAATTCTCCCAGAATAGTTTGCGACCGGAACACAGACCATAAACATTTATCATGCTAATCCTTCTTTTATCAGGGATATCAACACCTGTCAATAAAATACCACCAGCACATAAGTAAGGTTATAGATCAACAATGTTGGAATTCCATGCTGCCAAAAGTCCTCCCGACTTCCCCACAGAGCTCACTGCACTATACATCTAGGTGGGACATAAAGAAAACATAAAATTCCTGTATTTTTCTTTGTCAACTAGAGTCTCCTGGAGAAAGATTATGTCCGGTTTAGTGGTGGATAATAACCTTCACATGGATAGAAATTTTAGGGGACCCCCCACCCCTCTGATATTTAGGGAGAGGAGGATCATGATTTTTCCCTAGCCAGGGATTTCATGCCTCTAAGCACCCCCAAATCTAGAGTTGAAGTAGAAGGTTTATCTGAAGAAGAAGATCTTAGCTCTTGTCTCTTCCGAGCACTCCTAGTTTTAATAGGAGATACTTCTGAACTCATACCCCTCGACCAGGCCAATTTTCTACCATGGTACGATCTGTCAGAGTTCAATTCACCACGAGAGTCACAACTCAGGTTAACATAAGCATCCAATCCCCAAAATGCCTGAAGAGGAATCTGGTCAGTATTCTCCCGTAGGGAAGGAACTAAAGACTCAACCACATAAGCCAAAGATGGATCCAAAGCAGGCATAATAGGAGGAGGAATAGACTAAGAATTCAAATCCAAAGAGGAAGGTTCCAAAGGGGCTAAAGGCTTTAATGAGAATTACAATTTCACGATAACGAATTATGATAACAATTATAATTAATATATATTATAACAATTACTATAATCCATTCAACTATTATTATATAATGATAATCAATAGACTTTAGCCAAAATTGTGAATACTAATATATGTTTATTTCAATGATTGAATTGGTTACATTAATTTGTTGAATTATAACATAACACATGATGATAATAAATTATACATTCAAAAACTGAATGAAATGATAACTATTCATTAAAATTCGTCAAATTTGAGAAAATAATAATTAATTCGTCAAGTAATTCCCTACAAATCTGGATGGTAAACGAGATATAATGTCGGTCCTGATTACAGGGCCTAACCTCAAGGGGGAACAAGAGATTCGAACCCATGACCTCCTCCGCCAAGATAGCTTCATGTCTGACTTAGAACCCCTTGAGTAACCCTTAGGGCTTACACGAATATTAATTATATCAATAAATAGTTGTATTAATTAAAAATAACAATGTATCATAATTTTATTTAACTGGTTAGCTATCTATTATGAAACCTAATGTCATAGTTAACATCAATAATAAGTCAAGATGATAAATGAGATGTCAACATACCTTCCAGCCGATCCTATGAACAATCATGTTGTTTGATGTTAGATTTTAAATAAATCCTATGTGCCTTAATTCAATGACAATCTACATAGTTAGAATATTCCATTGCTCAACAAAACAATTTCAAGACTCTTATCACCTTGTTGTCACCTTGGTTTATAATAGTTGAATACCTAATTATTATATACAAATGTGATTAGAGATGTTCTATATATAATAATAATAATAATAATAATAATGATAATAATAATGATAATAATAATAATCTAACTTTAAGATCACATACTGCTAAAGTCTACGGAGGTATACATACCCTACCCTCTTTACGGAGGTATACAAACCCTACCCCCTCTGGATTTGAACTTATGAACTCTTAGGAGGAAACACATGTTCTTAACCATTAAACCCACTCAAACTGCTTTGACATACAAATGAACGAGAACGTTAACCAAATAGATATGGTTATTGATTATCCAATTACATTATTACTATACCAAATTGCAATAATGTTGTTGCTAATTAACATTGTATTTTGACTATTAATAGTACAACGGTTCAATAACATTTTAAAGGTTAATTTTTTTTAAGAGTCCCCACACTACATTGAGCATATATATAGATTCCAATTGAGTGAGGAAATAACTAACTAGTACCCTATCTTTCATAGCTTCACTATAATGCAGGGTATATCAAAAATATGTTTTGGATATAATTATATCCCAATCTAAAAGTGAGATTGGTTATAATTATACTGAAATATTCAATTGTAATGTTATGATCTTAATTATAACTTATAGATCCAACATTTATACAATTCAACGATAATCAAACTTGCATACTATTTTCCCTAAACCTATAGATACAACTGAGTATACTTAATACATACATACATACATACATACATACATACATACATATACACACACACACACACACACACACACACACACACACACACACACACACACACACACATATATATATATATATATATGAACAAAGGTCAAAGGAATATATATGACACTGTATATAACATACCTTAGCCTGTAAATAAGGTTGAGTATGTTCATACTTACACACAAAGGTCAAGACATCATATACATATAAATATACATATGAAATAAAACAAGCATTAACATATGAATTTACAAGGACCGAATAGTAATAAAATTCACATGTTAAAAATGATGCACTATTATTTTCATCGCTATAGCTTCAATGAGGTTAATGTGCCTCACTTGTCTGATAAATTAAAATTAATGGATTTGTATTCACATTATTAAATAAAACACAAATATTTATATATATTTTAAAAGAATAATAATAACATGCAAAGATATGTTTAGTGTAACTGTCAATCGTTGAGTCGTTGACTTGTTGCTAATCTTGAATGTAAGCCATGATCTTGTGTTAATTATTGAATCCTTGCGTCAACTTTCCAATTGTCGATTGACCCACTGGTTGACATACCTACCAACTCTTTTGGGTACTCTCATTCTCCAAATATCCCTGGGTTGCAATGGGGTTGTATGGAAAAAATACTTGCTAGCAATAATTGAAGGTTGAAGTCGTCAATATTGAGAAGAGTCCCTGTCTCTTTACAACCTTCAATATACCAAACTCTCATCAAATATCAAGGAAAAATATTTTCAACATTACGATATCCATCCAACATTAGAATGCATAAAATGGTTTTTCTCATAGACCAACTCTCTTTTTATAATTTTTGTGGCTTATGCCACTTGTCCAACCTATACATAATTATATTATATTTAATTACCTATTAGCTTAATATTCACCCTTCCATGTGCCACTCATTTGCACAAGTGCACATGTAATTACTCATTTACAATTATAGAACAATTAATTTACTCACACAATTCCCACAATTCCTATTTTTACTCCTAAGTGTTCTCATTATCTTATCATCGCCCATCTTGCTTACATAAATAAAATTCCTGTCCAATCCTAGGATGTGCAGAACACCATGGATTGTTCTAATCCTACCATCCATGAGCTTCAACTTGAATTTTCCTCATCCTACAATTTTGGTTGTCGAGTCATCTCCTAGAAAACCATCACCCCCATCAAATCTTTCATACTCAGAGAATGGGCCACCAGGGAGGGCATCCAACTTCCTTCAGTAATCAACATGAGGATTTGTAGCATTTCACCAACTTTCCATTGTAAACTTTCCTCGCCAATCTAGTTGAGTAGGGAGTTTCCTAAATAAATAATGAGAATTCCAGTTACGTCAGTCATTTAATTAATAAACAACCCTTGTCATTCCAATGGAACATGGTGCTTCATAATTTCGGTTAGACTGTTAGTTATGTCAGTCAATAACATTTAAAAAAACACTCACCAGTCCCATTGTGAAGAACGCTCCAGAAATAAAGAAACAAATCCCTTGTTGTTGCTGAAAACAAAGTCGCCTAGCCTAATAAAGGGGACCTTCTTTTGTTGAATACAATTGATGGTCTTTTGTGGCTACTCCCAGTATCTTCTCTATGCATCTATGTGTATTTTCTACTATGTAGCAATCTAGGTTTTTTGTTTTCCAATCATTTTTCATTCTTGTGTTTTAGTTTGCTGGTTGAATTGTGTATCAATTGGTATTAGAGCCTGGATCCAAGACAACTTCCACTCAGCCATGGGATTCATAAGAGAGACCATCCACCAATTTTTTTTATTATCAGAGCTTGACATCCTTCTCAGGACTTCTAGTGCACCCTCCTCAGGGCTTCCAAAACATTCCTCTTCCAACATACTCCACATGTAATAAGCCTAGGATGAACTCCAAATTGTAATTGTAAATGTACTTAAGCTGGTGAGTTGTTTTATATCATTTTACATGCACCTTCCATGGTATAGAGCGCACATCTACGGTGCACTAAAATGATGAAGTGTGCACATTCCATGATACCGCATGCAACAAACTTAAGTGCACACGATTTTGAGGCCAGAGAGCCTTTTGTGTATATGTTGTGTTTTATAGGCTGGTGAGCCAGTTATTATTAGCTAGGAGGCTTATGTGTTGAATTAGGTTGGAGAGCCTAGATGCTAAAGGCCAATGAACCTATTTTTGTATATCTAAATACTCATATCATTAATATAATATATCGTTGCGTGTAGAACGACCACGATAAAGAAGTATGGGGGACTAAACTCCATTAGTTAGGGAAAGGGGGGGATAAAAGTTAAGGATAAGGGAATAAGTTAGGGAGCTTAAGCCAAAAATGAATATTATATTAATATTCCTTAAAGTATAAAGTATGGATAATTATTTTATCCTAAGTTCTAAGGTTGGGGACAAGTGGGCCAAAGTGGCTCTCAACATGACAATTGTCAAGTTGGAAACACACATACATATATCTTGGACTTATTTCATTTTGTATGATTTTCATTCATTCATTCCATCATTATTCACTCACTCATTCAACTATCCACCATACCTTTCTATTACTATCATTGTACTTGCACCATACTCGAACCGGTACCATAACCGTACCTATATCTGTATCCATACCCGTACCTGTACATGTATCTGTACCTGGTTAGCTTGGGAGTTGGATGAAAGAGGCGGGTTTTCAAGCCCGTGGGATACTGAAGAGGCGGGTTTTCAGACTCGTGAGAAATTCTCTCAAGGTGAGAGATTGTTGGGAATTGATTTTCCGAAGGTGCCAAACTATAGCTATAGGGCTCTGAGACTTCATGTATGACATGTTGCAGAAGCCCCAGAAAGGAAGTGGGGCAGGCGAAGGACTGTTGAGCAGAGAAGGGGCATACTTCCTGGGGTGGGAAAATCATGTGGGGAATGAGGGACGTAGGATGTTAGTTTGAGTTGGCACCTATGACGGAGTATTTCCTGTTGTTTGAGATACACCAGCTTGGTTAGGAATCCCTTTACCAGGGTGGATTTTAGTCCTAGCTCAGGGGTGACCCACTACCGAGAGTGATGAGCAATGTGGTCTAAGACTGGGAGGTTCGTGGAAGGTATGAACGCAGTTGGTGATATTATTACTAGGATAAGTGTCAATTGCGTGTTAAATTACATGCTGCATTATTATTTATGCGTTTATTTTATGGGTTTTCCTGTGTGTGCTGCATGTGTATTGTTATTATTATTCTGTATGAATCTGTGCATTTGCAAAATGTATTTGTCTGTTTTAAGTTATATATATAAAGTTCCACAAGAGTTTTCGCGTGTATACGTTTTTATTTGTATACAGTTCGATTTTTTTTATGTGGCATAGCCCAATTAGATGTTGGGGATGCTACGATATGGTATCATAGCTCCATTTTTCAACACTGAGCCTGGATGGGCTGAGCAAGTTGAATTGAAGTGAAATTTCACAGAGGACTTATTTCGAAGTGGCCAAATTTCAAGTTATAGAGCGTCTATGGTAAAAACTAGAAGCAAATGCGTGGAATTGGGAAAAAGCCCCAATTTATGTTTTTAAATTCATGGGAAAATTGAGAAATTTGGCCAACTGGTGAGATATTCTTAATTTAATATCTATTCTAGCAAATTCAGACATGGAATTGGTCAAATTTGAAGTTACAGGGAAGCCATGACAGATGGACCGATATTAGTTGATTAAAATTTTCAATTCGTCAATTGAGTTTGGGAAAAATTTGTCCCAGGAATGTCAACCATGAATGATTTTTTGTTGTAGAGGTTGAATTGGTGTTATTGGGGTGAAATTGAACAAATTTCATAGTTGTAGAATGTCTATGGTGAAAATCGAGAAAAATTTAGGCAAAAGCTCCAATTTCTGTAGCTAGATTCACGAGGAATTGATGCACATAAAAATGAATGTGCTCAGGTGTGCGCACTAAAAATGCATGGTGTGCAATGAAAATCTTGTGATGTGTGGAAAATAAGAGTGCATGGCTGCGCGCACTAAAATTTGTCATTGTGTGGTGTAGAGTGATAATGTGCGAAAAATAATGGTGTGCGGGTGTGCGCACTTAAATTTGGTGTTGCGCGGTGCAGAGTGGTAATGCACGAAAAATATTGGCGTGCGGGTGTGTGCACTTAAATTTGGCACTGCGCGGTGCAGAGTGGTAATGCGTGAAAAATATTGATGCGCAGGTGTGCGTACTTAAATTTGGTGTTGGGTGGTGCAAAGTGATAAAGCGCGAAAAATAACGGTGCATGGATGTGCGCACTAATTTAACACTACACGGTGCAGATTGGGTGTGCACATGCATAATAATAGTGCACATGGTGTGCGCAGTATTGATAGAGCACATATGAATTTTGTTGGTGCACGAGCAATGTGGGTATATGCTGTCACGCGAGAATTTAATTAATGGTGCGTAGTACTGGTGCACAGTGGGGGTGTACTAAACTTTGGCATGGTGCAACGCGTAGAGTGCAATGCACGTATAATATTAGCATGTGACACAAAAATTGTGTGCAACAGGTATTAGTGCATGAACCAAAATTATGTGGGGTAGATATTTGTGTGCGACATAAAAGTAGTGCACACCAGATATTGGCGTGATAGAGAAGTGATCCACCTTGGTTAAAGGTGCGCGGAGCATGCACTACCTTATGGTGTTGTTGCGCATGATAAATATGGGTGTAAAATTTCCAATTTGTGTAGGCGAAGTCATTTGGATGGTGTACAACAACATAAAACTTGTGAATTTCTGTGACATTTTATACTGTCTAAAGGTCATATTTTTGTAGTGCATTTTTGAGGCCCTAAACAACATTTTTAGCTACTCAAAATCCCTAAGAACAAAGTGTACTAAGGTACACTTTTTCTCTATATCTCAAATCAAAGATCCCAGAGAGATTTTTCTAATGGTGTAAACCATTCGTCAAACAAAGATTTTATGAGGAAGTTACAGGACAAATAGTGGAGGGTAAAGTTTAATACCCAACTAACTTCGAAGGGCCATACATTTATGCTCTGGAATCAGATTGAGGCACAAGAGTAGTCTATCGAAAGATATTGAACCATAGAAAATAGTCCTAGAGCTGAATTAAAATTTCGGGCATGTTAAAAAAGTTTAATACAGGAACATAAGGTACATATAAAATTCCAGACCAAAAACACTAATGGGCCTAGAACTTCAACAGGATGTAACTAGCAGCCCAGAACCTAGAAAGAGGTGAAATTTGGATAGACTGGCCAAATTATGTATATGAAGAAAATAAATTGAGCTCTTATAAAAAATCCAATGGATTAGGTACAAACATGCATAATTACAACGCATATTTGCACCAAGTTGAAGTGTGAACAAGAGAAATTAATGGATAATTTTCAAATGACCATAACTTTCTGCTCAAGACTCAGAGTTGAGCAAGGGAACAATCATTAGAAAGGTATTACATAGAGGAGTCTAATTATCCACCCAGAAAATTGATTTGGGTAGTTAATTTTCACAAGATATCAAAAGAAGGAATTATGATGCATTATTGGAACAAAATTGTACATAATTTCATAAATTTGTTGAATCATTTAACCTAACAAATTTTGTTCGCTGCACATTTTTGCAGAGTTAAAATTTTTTAGTTCTTAAGAGGTGAGAAGGTTGGAATTTAGTTAAAATACAAGCATAGGTACTCAGGGAAAGAGTGCTATGAAAAAAATATTTCATAAGATGATCAAAAGCCAAGACTACAAAATGTTAAGGTATGAATCTGGGTGCAACCATAAAGTCTTGGGAAGCCACTACATGAAGTACACTCACACTAGTCAAATGCTCAATGGAATCCGGGCAAAGGAATAGATCATGTAGTGAATGAATTAGTGAAAGTACATTCACTCCCAAAGAAACCAATATACAGATTAAGAGATACATTGGAGTCCGATCTATTATAAAAGGATTTGACTATCAAAATGATAGTAATTAGATAAAGAAAGATGCTTAATGAATATATGGATAAAGATTGCATCATATCCAGGGATTAGCTACAAAATTATAGAGTAATGCTTCCCTTATGGTTATCAAAGTGCACAGTGGAAGCATGGTATGAAGGGCATCACTTCAAGGGTAAAGAAATGAAGGTGCACATAATTAAGGAGTGTTGGTTGAGGCATAGGTGCATCGATATGGCATGATGGAAGGGGATTATGCAAGTCAAGTTGAAATCAGATTGGTCAAGACAAGAGAAAGTAATAGTCATCAAGAAAATCCAAGTGTTGATATGATGAAATAAGAAAGGGATAAATCAAGTACCTCAAGAAGGAATTTGGTGTTAACTATCCAATGTTACTCAGAAAACATGACTGGAAATATAATTGGGTCATGTAGGAGTTGGATCAGAGGGATCCAAAAAATAGTGGATTGCTGAAAATTAATATCAGCATAATATGTAGTTGCAAGTCCATGAACATCCTAGGATAATGGAAGAAGAAATCATGAGGTATATATCCAAATAATGGAAATGCAGGACAACACTCCAGGAGGGAAAGCAGGAATAGTAGAGGATTGTTGATGCATTCCAAAGGTATTGAAGATATTTCAACAATATCATGGAGATGTCAAAGCCAAGAGAGACTTAAAAGTGAAATGAATCTCTGTAGAGAGTCGGTAAGGAACCATGAAGAATAAAATGGTTCTATGCATAATTTTGAATGCAAATGAGATGGTGCCTGAGAAGAATCCATCTCAAGTGGCATAGAGCCATGAGTGACATTTCCATGGGGTGAAAGTATCACTTGAAATCATGATGGTAAATTAAAAGCATTATTATGTAATTTTAATTAATTCTATGTAGCTAGAGGAGGAGGAATATGTGCATCCTTACAATATGCTAGAGATTGTCTATGCAAGTCAAGTTTGAGAATAGTTGGTAAGGAGAAGAGAAGAGTGGAAGATAACTCAAATACTAAAGTATTCAGTCAAGAAAGAGCTGAAGAAGTTCTATTCAAAAAGTAAATGGATGTTGAAGATACAGTCTATAAGACAACATGATTGGAATTATAATTCATCCAAGTATGAGTTGGGATAGATGGATCCAGGAAATAAACAAAAGTTGAAGGTTAATATCAGTTTAGTATTTGGATGGAAAAGCAAAGGAAACCAGGAGTTATTTGGATAGAAAGTGCTCAGGTCATAAATAATCATGCATAGTGGTTACAGTGAAGAGCACATGAAGATTCAGGAATCCAGAAGAATTGAAGACTTCTGAGATAAACAAGGAAAACTGATACAGGGAGAAAGAAGTTGTTGCAATTACTGTAGAATCAAGTATGTTATGTCTTGTTGGGACATCCATAAAGTGAGAATGCTTGCATGTTTTCAAGTGTTGTTGATAATGTTCCTGCATATGGAAGGAAACAACATAAAGTTGGAATGTTGATTATAGGATTGATAAAAAGGCATGAGAGATTCTACTGTCATAAACTAATCAAGTAACATTAAATTCGTTTAATGGAAACCATGCAAGTGAGTATTTCTCTTTTGAAATTATGTTGAATAATTTCCAAAGGGAAATTCAGGTAATAATTTTCCCAAATTGAATTTTTATAATACACAATATGGTATTGTTTAAGTGCGTTAACATGAATAAGTTACCACTAGGCGTGGTAAAGGGTAGAGGACTTTTATAGCTATCAAAGTTTTTTAGCTTTTGAATGCACACACTGACATATTATCATGTCATGTTAATTTGGTTATGAGGTAATAACTAAAGAAATAAAAGATAAGAACTTGTTATAGGAATGATGCCAGAAAAGCTAATAATGTATGATACCAGGACAGTGTTGGATATGGAAAGGTATGGATATAGAAAGGTTACGTACCACACAAATACCCAATGAGCTTCCTACCTTTAAGTAAAACTTGGATTACAACCTTTTTGCTAACACTAATTCACACCACAAAATTATATTCTTGGTGTAGTGTTCGGGTCGAAAAGGAAGGCATCCAAATAATCGAGAAGACAATGGGAAGTGTGTGGAGAATGTGTCAAGAAATTGGCCAGATTTCCAATTTATGGATGGTGAGATACATGACTTAGATAAAGATCATTCTAAAAATCAATGCAAAGGTGCATTGAATATATATGCATTGAGAGTTGCACTCATGCCTATTAAGTGGCAAAGTTGCACTCATACATGATAGAATTGTATTATACTTAAATGCATTCGTTGAATGCATTTTGTGAGTGCATTTATATATGTTTTTGAATGGAAATAATTATACTACTGACATAAATGTTGCTAACTCATGGATATGAGAACATTTCAGGAGCTGTTAGACATTGCAACATGAAAGTTGCAAGTAAGGTAGTGACAGGAATAATGACTACAAAAATTATTTGGTTCAGAAAATTGAAGTAACGAACTTACTGATATTAATTGTGAACATGCATATGCATAGAATGATGAGTCATTCTATCTAATAAATTGTTTGGTAATTGTGATTGGATTTCTAGGTGTAGGAAATTCTAAGATCACTGCATAAGGTTTTTGTACATATTGCAATCAAAATATTATGTACATGAAATACTGACAATCTGTTGGTTGTATGCAAGATAGAATCATTGCAGGAAAAATGGTATTCAACATGGTGCTTGATAAATCCAAAAGGAAGACTACATCCTATTATTGCAACAACGATGAAAAATTATGAAATAGAATTTCATATTTTCAGAAAAGTCGAATTCCATATGAAATTAATTTGATTTCTAAAATGGAATTTTTATAATGTTCTCTCATGATAATTGCACATGTGATGTAGATGAGATAATCTTGATTAAAGTTGGAATGCTGGGAAATAACAACTATTGTGGACACTAGAGCCCTATAATTGTCGAATCTTGGTGGGTTTCTGGTAATGGGTTAGTACTCTCCTTGTGTGTGAAATCCATGGCAAGATGGATCATTGAAGGACTGTGTAGCAGTGAAGGGATGCCTGAGCTTGGAAGGGTGAGTGAAACAAGGAGGAGGAAACCCAAGAATGCTTATGGCATGGTAGCTTCCATAAGGAGGGTGTGTTAAATGGAAGAGTGAGTTGAATTATTCCCAAAAGAAACTCTATGGAATAAAACAATTGACTTCCAACTATAGTATGAATACCAGAATTGGCGCTGGAAAGTAGAGCACCAGATGGATAATAAGATTCCAATAGCTAAAGCTTGGATATTTTTAAAGAATTTGAATGGTACATGGTATATAATGCACCGATGATAATGCATAAATAAGCGAAGGGGATTGTAATACCCCTAGGATGAACCCCAAATTGTAATTGCAAATGTACTTAAGTTGGTGAGTTGTTTTATATCATTTTGCATGCACCTTCCATGGTATAGTGTGCACATGTACTGCGCACTAAAATGATGAAGTGTGCACATTACAAGATACCACGCACAACAAACTTAATCATGCATGATTTTGAGGCTAGAGAGCCTTTTGTGTATATGTTGTGTTTTATAGGCTAGTGAGCCAGTTATTATAAGCTAGGAGGCTTATGTGTTGAATTAGGCCGGAGAGCCTAGATGCTAAAGGCCGGTGAGCCTATTTTTATATATGTAAATACTCATATCATTAATATAATACATCGTTGCATGTAGACCGACCACGATAAAGGAGTATGGGGGACTAAAATCCACTAGTTAGGGAAAGGGGGGGATAAAAGTTAAGGATAAGGGTGTTGTAGGAAAATCCCCCTGTGGACAGGTAGATTGCCTCAAAGAGCTAGACTCTTAACTCTAAGACAAAAAGTGCTTAACGTGGACACTCACTTCCTTTAATATCTATACAAACTAATGCATGAGGAGGAAAGAGAACATAAGTACCTTTTTATCGACGTTTTTCCCTGCACGCTCTGAGTTGAGCTCCAATATTTCGCTCCTCGATAAGCCCTATAGACAAACAAAATACAACTACTTCCTACTCTATCAAGATTAGTCCGAAATAGGTCTATCTAATAAAGAGACAAATTCATGTGAGATTGAACAAAAAATAGAAATAAACAGGCCAAGCAAATTATATTAATGAGGACAAAACATCGCTTACAGCCATAGATGAGTTGCAACAGCTTCGTCAAGTCCTCCTTGTCTATCCCTTTCTCAAAAGATCCACGATTTGAATGATGACAACTTCACCGATTGCTCCCTATGAGATCATAGGTCTCTTGCTTCCAAAATATCTTTGTTCCAGCACCACTTATGAGATCATAAGTTTGGCGTGATTCTCCTTTTTCTATCCCCCTTTCACCATTAGAAAGCTTGCTTATATAGCCTTGGAGAGGCTTTAACCACTTGAGATATCCTTGGGGAAGTTGAGGATTTTCCTCCCTCAGTTGAGGATCTACCCTAAGATCATGGCTAGACTGAGGATTCGAATCTAACTGCTATCCAAGAATGAAAGGATGCTTCCCCCATTCATCTCAACAACTCAACTTCTACCCAGAATAGGTAGCGCTCCCTCAAAAGGACCATCAGAGTGCTATAGCGCTCCCTAGTAGCCTTTAGGGGGGTGCCAACACTTTCAAAATCCATAGAGCTCCCTCAAAAGGGCCAGAGGAGCTTTATAACGCTCCCAGACAGTGTAAGGGGGAGCGCCGGCGCTCCCAGAAGAGGTATAGGGGAGCACTCTCCTTCAAAAGTTCAGTTTTTGAGGTGCTTTCAGATGGCAAAAGGTTCATGAGCCTGCTGACTCATTTCTCCTCTTCTAAATCAAATTTTTGAGGTGTTTCAAGTGTCCTTCTCATGTCGTTATAGGAACGACATAGGAATCATGGAAGCATGCTTTCTTTGACACCCGTGACACTTGTTAGCAACATGCGACACTTGCGACCTTGTGAGAAAAATGCGACACTTGCGACCTTTGTAATGACGACACTTGCGACACTATCAAAGTGAGTATTTTTTATGTGTAACAGATTGCCCCCCAAAGTATGAAGTTAGAAGACATGAACTGATAACTGAAATTCTTTGTAGACTTTCAAGAAAGGGTATAGACGCAGAGAACCTGACAGAATCTGCACACAAACATCCAACAAATATTATGACATGTTTCAAACCCAAGGCAAGCATACCTATGCTTGGGTGATCAAGACTTGCAAGATATGGCCGCAATAAAATACACTGCGGATCCATAATTGTATTGATAAAAAGGTATAGCCACTGAAAATACACTGTGGATCTATACTCTGATGACATGAATTGATCGTAGCCACGAAGAATACACAGTGGATCTATGAGATGACAAGACATAGCCACGAGCAATACAAAGTGGATCTATGTAACAATATATGTGTCATTGTTCAAAAGAAACTCCATCGCAACCTGGGAAAAGTAGATATCAAAGTGATCACTCAGCCCAGGGTCTTCTTACCAATCCCAATGTGGTATGTTTCTAACCATGTGAATAGATGTCCTGATGTCAAACATGGCAGAAACCACTTGATTACCGGTCAATAGTGTGAACCGTTAACAAGTGCGAGGGAGATCACCATTAATGTCAATGATTCCCAAGGTACCCTAGTACATTCCAACGAATGTGAATGGATGAGCTGAAGTCGAACATCCATGGAATCATCCGATCAGAGGTCAATGATGTAAACCCTCTGTCGGACATGAGGAGGCCTGCCATTGAGGCATGCAGGTCCCAAAGTACTAACTGGTTTCTAAGTCTAGTTCCTGGATAATGTGTTGAAGTCGATAGGAATAGACTCGTCGAAGGAGGGCCTTGATGTATCCCCCATCAACGACATGAAACGAAAACAGAGATGTAATTGGTAGATAAAATGAAGATGGACTGACACTAGTATTGAGACAAGATATTTGTGATGGATGACTCTCGAGGCGGATACTTCCCTTGAACACTGAGGCACAACAGCAGAAACATGACATGGACCAAAACTTGACGATGCAGTGGATGCTGTGACTTACGTCAGGTGACCCAGAGGAGTAAAAGAAACTCAAAGGATGGGCTTAGTGCAGAGGTTCAGTGGATTATAATGTGTGCAAAAGACACAGTGCCATGTTCAGGGGCGACTCTAAGAATTACTTGGTAATGTTCTCAAGAAACTGCTTGGCTTGCTTCTTTCAATTTTTCCCCCATCCAGATAGACAAGTACCTCTTTTTGATTTAATGAGCTGGAGGAGGATAACACATGCTCGATAAAACTCACCTTCGGTAAGTTCCTCTTCCTTTTTTTAACGAACTGGAAGAAGTAAGGGTTTGATCCCATATGGGCTTGTCGATGTTTTGTTTAGCGAGTCCAAAGATAGAAAACTTGAAGGTTTTTTAGGATTATAGAGTCTGGAAAAACATTTAAAAGAGAACTCTCTTAGTTCCTTTTTCATACAGTAGTCTAATGAGACCGAAAAAGAGATAAACTATCGCTCTAAAGACACCCTTTCGAACCTTTTAATGAGCGTGAAAGGAAGAAAGATCACTCGACAATCTTTTCATATTTAGAGAGTCTGAAAAGAACTTAAAGGAGACTCCAGGGGGTTCCTTTTTCATGTATCCATACAGGTCCGAAAAAGAGATAAAAGTCTACCCGGTTGCATTCTCATGTATTTACGAGCACGAGAAAGAACAAAGACTAAGCTCGGTATTCCCCCAGCATGAAAGCTAGTGGCTTAACTCTAGAATGATCATCAAAGGCTGGAGACATGCTCCCCAAGCTTCAATTCATTCACCGACTTTGAGGTTGTCACCAATTTCTATGCTAGATGGAGAAAAAGGATATAGGTGGATGAAATGAAGGTTCAAAAACGAGACCTAACGAAAGACTCCACTCAACATCTACGAGATCTGGCGAAAGACTCAACTTGAAGGGAGAGGTGATTGTTTCATTTTTTAACGAGCTTGACACAGGAAAAGAACTATGCTCAAGGTCTCTGTTTCATTTTTTAATGAGCTTGCCATAGAGAAGAGAAACTATGCTCGTGGTTGCTTCTTGATCATGGATTCCAAGAGGATAACGCTCTGGAAGGATACCATGTCATGGGACAAAACTCAGTCATGACTTCCAAGAAATCTTCATCGGATGGAAGAGAATCACTCTAGAAGGAACACATGTCGAGGGTAGTGATAGGGGTAAGGAGATCAGGCTCCAATAACCCTACTGAAGAGATCACCATGTCAACTACCGGATCCAAATCATCGTAAGTTGAGGTCATGGGAGACAACGCCACATAATTGACATGCGGCGGGGACGATACTGTCTGCATATAAGAACCACTTAGGGAGGTAACCCAGTCGGGGCCGATGAATGAAAGTTGATAAATAGTCACAATTATTCCATCGTGAGGGAAAGATATCACACGGAAAAGGGTGGATACAAGAGCTTTCATAGCATAGACATAATCCCGCCCAAGGAGTAAAGAGAAATCCAAGGGGTCTCGGACTACCATGACATCAATAAAGACAATTTTTCCTCCCAAAGTTACAGGAAACTGAGGAAGGATCCCTAAAGGTTGACTAGTTCTTCTATTAAAAGATAACAGATTCTGGTTAACTAGTGCAAGCTGTGGACAACCCAAAGCGCACCAAGCAACATAAGACAAAATACTAATGGATGGACCTTCATCTATCAACGTTTGAGGAATGTCCCGACCACGAACCTGTACTGTAATCTGGAAAGGCACGTGAGAGGGAAGACGAGGTCTAGTTATCACACCCCAATAAAAAAGGATGGCCTCATTACTTGGAGGGGGTTTCGCAGGAGAAGGAGGAATGACCCTGGTATGGTAGAGTCTGTATTAACGAGAAAAACATGGGCAGTATCGGGTTTACTCTCTAGAAGGAGAGTAGGATCGACTGATGATTAGATCGGATCAACCAATGGTGGACTTGGATAAACCACTTTGGCACTCTTCAAAGGAAGAGTGGGACTGACCGAGGAAGGGATTGAATTAGCCACTTTGACATTCCTCAATGGAGGAATGGGATCGATCGATGGCAAAACTGGATCGACCACTTGGGCACTCTTCAGAGGAAGAGTGGGACTGATCGAGGAAGGGACATGATCAGTCACTTTGACATTCCTCAATGGAGGAATGGGATCAACCAATGGTGAAACTGGATCGACCACTTTAGTTTCATTTTGCAAAGGGAGAATGGGGTCGACGGGTAGAAATAGATCGACCACTCTGGTGTCACTCTCTAACGGGAGAATGGGATCGACCGAGGATGAAAACAGATCGACCACTTTGGTGTCACTCTTTTGATAAAGAGCAGGGCTGATCGATGACGGAACTGGATCAACTACTTGGGTTCATGGTTCAATCAAGGAGGAAACTAGATTGACCACCTGATCAACCTGACTGACCGGGGATGGAACCAGATTGACCAGTCCATCAACCAACGATGGGTCGGAGGAAAGCTTACGATAACCTTTTGGAATTTGAAGTTTTTCCAAAAGAGAAGAAGCCTCGTCCATGCAAGGACAAAGGTGAGAGTAATGATTACCTTTACATAACATGCAAGGGAACTTGACACTTTTCTTCTTCTTACCAACCTGAACATCACTAGTTGACGGGGTATCATCGACATGACTGACAGAGGTCGATGATGTGGAGGACCACATTTCTAAGACCTGGGTAAGACCGGGGCAATCCCTCAGAAAGTGGTCGCCCTTACAAAGGCTTCAAGGGAATTTGGGTTTTGGATTCTTCCTTTTAATCTTGTTGACCTCATCAACACTCCCAGTACTATTAACAGTAAATGGTTTCTTAGAGCCAACATCTGATGTTGTTGGGGCCTTTGTCCTTTTCGGGTTCTTCTTCTTCTTCTCTTTCTGTTTCTTCTTCTTCTGATCAACCTGACTACTTGCTTTAGAGATTTCACTAGGCGAAGAAGGAGAAATGGAAGGAGACTTAATGGGCAAAGAAGGTGAAAAGTCGACGTGAGGTTGATGTGTGGGTGGTGTATTGACATCCAAAGTATTAGGTGAAACTGAAACATTGGGAGGATTAAGGATCACCAGAGTGGGGAACAACCAAACTGGTAATCCAATAGTGAGTCCTGGAAGACTCAGAGTGGCAACATATGGAGGACCAACGTTTCCAAACGAAGGAAAGGTATAAGGTTCCCCAAGAGAAGGGGTTCCTCCGTTGGTACTCCCAGGATTCGATGCCATTATCACTGACTCGACCTAAGCTCCACTAAGTAAAACAAACAACACACGCTATGAATTAGAGAAGCAATCAATCAAACAAACCCTCCTATGATGAAACCACTAGTTGGTGATGAAATCCAACGTCGCGAGATCAAAATAGGAAGGGGCAGGGATAGAGAAGGTGGATCAGTTACGTTGGCGACCTGCTTAACGAACTTACGCCTTGGTGCAAGCTTCCACACAGTAATTGTGGATTTACCCTCCAAGGAGCCCGAGTGAGTTTGAAAAACACCTGTTCCAGGTACTGTGAAGACTCTCCCCTTCACAGTCACCTTGTGTAAGAACCTATAAAGATAGGCCACCAACAACAATAAAGCATGGGGGGACAGTCGACAGTCCGATCCACACGCAAGGGTAGGGTATCTAGCCCTAAATCAACTCAAAAGGCTTCCACTCATCATTGTGGGTATACCTCTGAGTGATCCCCGTAATACGTGCAATCTCTACACTGCTATCAACAAAGCAGGGTGAGTAACTTTGGCAATATCAATGCGACCTCGTGCTTGACCCTTGTGTGAGAAGGGCTTCCCAGGACAAGATGTTGCAAATGGAATTTAACACTCCTTAACACAACATGCTATTGTGTGTTTGATATCTTTGGAAAGTTATCCTTTCAACCTATTCCAAAGCCCCACACCTTAAACTAATGTAGGTTTTCTAATAAAGATGTAAAAATTCTGATAAATTTTAGTTAAGCGTTGATTTTAATGGTTTTTGTTTACTCAGAGGGTGTACGAAAGTGAAATTGATGGAATGATGACTCAATTCCCAAAAATATGCATGAAATATGATAAGCAATCGTTTCTTTTCAATGAATACCTATTTAAGGGAAAGAGGAAGAGTCATTTTCACTATCAAACACTTGATAAGGAATGCCCTCAATAAATTTTGTTCTCAATCAAATCCAATATGATGCTACAACATTTTAGAAATGAAAACTAATCATTAAGATGTATTTTTGTCATTTTCATGCGAATGATGATCAATTCAATTTAAAATTTCTCCTGCCAACTACCCTTTCAGATCAAGGAGATTCAGACAAGAATATGCAGATTTCGCACAAACAACACACCCTTTTGCAATCAAACAAGAGAAAGAAAATAAAAAACTCAAAAGGAAGGAGAAATAAATTGGATCAGATGACCTCAAAGAACCAAATGAGAATAATTACAGACTTCAAATGTCCTTCACTAGAGTTCCCACTCAGTCGGATAGGAGAGAAGAAAGCAAGGGATTGATTTCAAGCTCTCAACAGCAAAAACTCAAAAAGAATGAAGAAGGGAATAAAATATGAACAATAAGGTGTTTAATTCTCAAGAGGAATAATGTCAAAGGTCAAAGGAAGCATCATTGAATCACAAAGCAGCTAAGAAAGTGAAGAAACATGGCCTGGACCTCCAAAAAATGGAAATTTTGAAGAGTTTTTGGGAAAAAGAGGGTTGGTGCTCTGGTATAAGGTCCACCATAGCATTATAAAGCTCTGTATAGTAGCTTAAGGGAGCGCTGGAACTCTGCTAACAAGGCAGGGGAGCGCTGGAGTCCTAAAGCTCAGAAAAAGGTCCAAAAAACCCAAAATTCAGTCAAATTTTGACAATCAGGCTGAGTGTGATGGAGTAAAGAGTCAATCAGAAAATGCAATCAGATATAAAGGGGTGAACAAGGTCTAAGAAAACAAAAGGTAATACAAGGCCTATGAGGAAAAACAAAAATAAGAAATTTCTAATTTCTCCCCAGCGGAGTCGCCAGTTTCTGTTGTAGGAAAACCCCCCTGCGGACAGGTAGATTGCCTTAAAGAGCTAGACTCTTAACTCTAAGATAGAAAGTGCTTAACGTGGACACTAAATTCCTTTCAGATATATACAAACTAATGCATGAGGAGGAAAGAGAACAAAAGTACCTTTTTATCGACGTTTGTCCCTGCACGCTCTGAGTTGAGCTCCAATCTTTCGCTCCTCGATAAGCCCTGTAGAAAAACAAAGTACGACTACTTCCTACTCTATCAAGATTAGTCTGAAATAGGTCTATGTACTAAAGATACAAATTCATGTGAGATTTAACATGAATTAGAAAGAAACAGGCCAAGCAAATTATATTAATGAGGACAAAACATCGCTTACAACCATAGATGAATTGCAACAGTTTTGTCAAGTCCTCCTTGTCTACCCCTTGCTCAAAATATCCATGATTTGAATGATGACAACTTCACCGATTGATCCCTATGAGATCATATGTATCTTGCTTCCAAAATATCTCTATTCCAACACCACTTATGAGATCATAAGTTTGGTGTGATTCTCCTTTTTCCAGCCCGCTTTCACCATTATAAAGCTTGCTTATATAGCCTTGGAGAGGCTTTAACCACTTGAGATATCCTTGGGGAAGTTGAGGATTTTCCTCCCTCAGTTGAGGATCTGCCCTAAGATCATGGATAGACTGAGGATTTTAATCTAATTGCCTTCCAAGAATGAAAGGATGCTTCCCCCATTCATCTCAACAACTCAACTGCTGCCCAGAATAGGTAGCGCTCCCTCAAAAGGACCATCAGAGCACTATAGCACTCCCTAGTAGGCTTTAGGGGGGTGCCAATGCTTTCAAAATCCATAGCGCTCCCTCAAAAGGGCCAGATGAGCTTTATAACACTCCAAGACAGTGTAAGGGGGAGCGTCGATGCTCCCAGAAGAGGCATAGGGGAGCGCTCTCCTTCAAAAGTTCATTTTTTGAGGTGCTTTCAGATGGAAAAAGGTTCATGAGCCTGCTGACTCATTTTTCCTCTTCCAAATCAAATGTTTGAGGTGTTTCAAGTGTCCTTCTCATGTCGTTATAGGCACGACATAGGCATCATGGCAGCATGCTTTCTTTGACACCTGCGACACTTGTGAGCAACATGCGACACTTGCGACCTTGTGAGCAAAATGTGACACTTGCGACCTTTGTAATGACGACACTTGTGACACTATCAAAGTGAGTATTTTTGATGTGTAACAAAGGGGCTAAGCTACTGAGCAGGATAGAGACAAGTGGGCCAAAGTGGTTCTCAACATGACAAGTGTCAAGTTGGGAACATGCATACATATAGCTTGGACTTAGTTCATTTTGGACGATTTTCATTCAGTCATTCCATAATCATTCACTCACTCATTCATCTATCCAACGTACCTTTATGTTACCATCATTGTACCTGCACCATACCCGAACTGATACTATACCCGTACCTGTATCCATACCTATACTCGTACTTGTATCTGTACTTGGTTAGGTTGGGAGATGGACTGAAGAAGCGAATTGTCAGGCCCATGGGATACTGAAGAGGAGGGTTGTCAGGCCCATGGGATACTGAAGAGGAGGGTTGTCAGGCTTGTGAGAAATTCTCTTGAGGTGAGAGAATTGTTGAGAATTGATTTCCTGAAGGTGCCAAACTGCAGCTACAGGGATCTGAGACTTCCTATCTAGCTTGTTGTTGAAGCCCCAGAAAGGAAGTGGGGTAGCTGAAGGAATATTGAACAGAGAAGGGGCACACTTCCTAGGGTGGGACATGAATGTGGGGAATGAGGGACTGTAGGATGTTAGTTTGAGTTGGCACCTGTGACAGAGTTTTTCCTGTTGTCTGAGATACATCAGCCTGGTTAGGAATCCCTTTACCAGGGTGGAGTTTAGTCCCAGCTCGGGGGTGATCCACTGTTGAGATTGATGAGCAACATGGTCTAAGGATGGAAGGTTCGTGGAAGGTCTACACATAGCTGGTGATATTCTTACCAAGATAAGTGTCAATTGTGAGTTAAATTACATGCTGCATTATTATTTATGTGTTTTATTTTTATGGGTTTTTCCTGTGTGTGTTGCATGTGTATTGTTATTATTATTTTGTATGAATCTATGTATTTGCAGAATGTATTTGTCTTTTTTAATTTTTATATATAAAGTTCTATGATATTTTTCGTGTGTATATGTTTTTATTTGTATACAGTTCAATTTTTTTTATGTGGCATAGCCCAGTTGGATGTTGGGGATGCTACACCACATGCCCTCTTCAGGGTGTCTAACGCCTTCTCAGTGCACACAGGAACCCAATGACTCTCAACGCAACACCTAGTTACATACCGACATTCATGGTGAATTAAAATTATGTCGTCATGAAGAGATCCATCCACAAAGGATTCATCTTCCAATGTCACAACTCCAATTCATGATTTAACAATGGATCTCCATGAGTTACTCTATTTGCAACAACATTGAACTACCACACAAATGAAACTCGATATGCACTTCCAATTACCTAAGTTTTTGGGCCAAAAGAATGGTGACACTATCGAGTCTTAGCTTCGTAGTATTTACACATACTTTCGTACATGTCCTGATATGACCAACGACATAAAGATTCAAATCGCCAGTCTGCAACTAGAAGGGATTACGTAGGTGTGGTGGGAAACTCAATTGGATAATTTTCCCTTGTTCATCGATGTAGGTGACCCGATCGAGCGGCAAAAAATAAACATCACAATGTGGGATGGATTCTGCCAGGCTCTCAGAGAGCACTTCTACCCATCGGGCTATTTCCATAACCTCCTCGCCAATTAGTCTGTCTAGTGATACATCGACATCTTCTGTAAATTACACATCCAACTACATCACAAATCCATAAGAGGTATTTATTTTTAATTTTGTTTTATTGCACAATACTCGTCATGAAGTAGATTTATTCGACATTCCTTCCTTGGACAAGGCTTTTCTTCAAGCCTTGGCCATGGAGCATAAGGTAGTACCTCGAATCCTTTCTCCTCAAGATCAAGTTGAACCATCCAATCCTCGTAATTCAGCTACTATCCCATCCTCTGGCCCACAAACCTCCCTAGCCCCACCTTGTAATTCTCCCTGGTGTTCTTTCCACAAGACCAATTCACACTCTTCTGCATACTATCTTGCACTTAAGAATCTGCGCATGAACAAAACTTTTTTTGTTAAGATTTCTCCACCTAACTCCTCTGCAACTCATGAAGTGGTTTCCCTCACTAATCCTACTGAAGCAAACCCATCCCCCATTTTTAATGAGTGCCAATGAATTAGGGACATCTATTGTTCCTCTATTCACCCATAAATTCCAGATTAAACATGAATTGGCCACCCTGGTTATGGACAATGGAAGCCAAAAGAACCTCATATCCCAAGACTTGGTACAATGCCTCCAACTCCACATTACTCTACATCCAACCCCATACCAACTTGGTTGGGTACAAAAGGGCGACCCTTGTCTCACAGTTTCTCGGTGTCGTGCGGTCACATTCACCATTGGCCCATTTCACGATATAGTCACATGCGATGTCTCCCCTATGGATTGTGTTGACTTATTACTCATCATTCCCTACCAATAGGCCCAACACGTTGTGTGCCATGCCAAATCTCACCAATACCATATGCAACTTGATGGGTGCACCTATATTGTCACATCTTCTGCTCCTAAATCCACTTTGTCACTTACTGACAAAGAAACAATTAAGCAAATCGGTAACAATAAATGTGTATCCTTGTGCCTAGTTCACCCTATTAAACCCGATAATTTATCCACTGCTACACCTGCGAACATAATCCCTTTAATCCAATAATTTGTCGATGTATTCACATAGACCACCAGATTACCCCCATCTCGCTCTATTGACAATTCCATTGACCTCATACCAAGTGCATCATTTACCGACACCCCTTCCTATCATCTCATTCCTCGAGAAGCTTCTGAAATTGAATGCCAAATTGGAAAATTTCTGGAATCCATCCACATCAAACCTTCATTGTTTCCATGTGCATCCCCTGCTTTTATTATTCCCAAGAAATAAATTTCCAAGTGGCACCTCGTAACTGACTACCATGCCCTCATTAAAGCCACTGTTAAAAAATGATATCCCCTATCCTGGATCGAGGGTTTGTTGGACCACCTACACTTAGGGGATTTATTCTTCACTAATATGGACTTGACAACATGGTATCATCAAGTTCACATGTAGGCAACAAACACACAGAAGACAATGTTCAAGACAAAACCATGCCCTCATTAAAGAAACTGTTAAAAAAGGATATCCCCTATCCTGGATCGAGGGTTTGCTAGACCACCTACACTTAGGGGCTTTATTATTCACTAAGATGGACTTGACAACATGGTATCATCAAGTTCACATGCAGGCAACAAACACACAAAAGACAACGTTCAAGACAAAATTTGGGATTTTCGAGTTGATGGTAATTCCATTTGGGATGAAGAATGCACTAGCCACATTCATGTGACTCATTAATGACATATTCAGACCACACCTGGGTAATTTTGTCATAATTTATTTGGATGATATTTTTCTCTTCAATAACTCTTGGCAAGACCATATGCATCATGTGCGAATATTGCTTGAGTTGCTGCACAAACATAAGTTGCAGGTGAAGTAAAATAATTCCTTCTTTGGATAGAATTTTGTCTAATACGGGATTCATAGTGGATACACAACATGTGTGCCCTAATCCCTCTTGGGTGTAGGATTTGGTGCAATGGACAACTTCATCAAATGTACATGGTCTCAAAAAATTCATAGAAGGAATCAATTTCTACAAGACATTTGTCTCCCACTTCTCACAACTATCTCGCCCTCTGCATCCGTTGTAACATAAAAAAAACTTTGTGTGGACTCCAGAGGATGAATGCCATTTTATGAATTTGAAGACAATTTTTTTTGCCCCATCTGCTATGACTTTTAGACATGAATCATCCTTTTTAGATTGAGACAAATTCCTATCAATTCTCCATTGGGGTTGTACTTAAATAGAGAGCTCATCTGGTAGCGTATCACTCTGAGACTTTCGCAGAAGCCAAATTCAAATACAACATATATGACAATGAATTATATAGATTGGTGCAGGAACTCAAGCAATTGCACCACTACATTTTGGGTAAAGAGACCATCCTTCATACCTACCATCACCTACTAATATTCATCAATTCATAGAGTAAGATGCAGGAATAACACCATTGAAAGTGGGTAGCATATATTCAACAATTTCACCTAGTTATTAAATATAAGATGACAAAATTATTAAGTAGGCCCCCAATGCAGGTTCTGCACAATTAGAAGTGTGTTGTGCAACTTATGACACATGGAAGGACATGTTCTCTACAGATCCATATTTCGACGAAGTTTGGAGAGATTTGCAACAACCTACTATCATCAACCATACTCCTTTTCTATACTACATGATCCGTGAAGATTGGCTCTACAAACTCAAACAATTATGTGTAGACAGACATAAGATCATCTCATTATCATCCGTGAAGCACATGCCTCTTCTTGCTAGGGGAATTTCAGCACAACCAAGACCATTCTCAATCTCCAACGTCATTTTTACTGGCTTGTACTGTCCAAAAAGGTGTAAACATTCATCCGCACTCGCTTTCTATGTTCATAAAGTAAGCCATCTAACCGTTTGCATGGTTTGTACCAACCTCTCCCCATTCCTTCTCGTCCATGGGAATCCATTTCCATGGACTTTCTGAGTGGTTTCCATAAAAATTTTCGGAAGCATGATGCTATTTGGTTTGAAGTGTGTTGTTTCTCTAAGATGGATCTGTTTAATCCCTGTCATAAAACTACCATTGTTGCACATACCACATAACTCTTTTTCCATCATGTGTGGCCCCATTTCGACTTATCCATTAGTATCATTTATGATCGTGACTCTCACTTCCTCAATACCTTTTGGCGTACTCTATGGTCTTGGCTAGGATGCCAACTCATTTTTTCTACTAAATTTCACCCCCGTACTGATGGCCAAATAGAGGTTGTCAATCGTACTCTCATCCACTCTCTTTGCAACTACTTTGTCAAAAATAAGCAGTGAGACTCTTATCTGCATGTCATTCAACAAAACTATAACATGGCCACCCACTCCTCCAAAGGATTCTCACCCTTCGAGGTTTGTCTGAGATTTCAACTAAGTGCGCCCTCAGAGTTACCACTCAATATCGCACCCATGGGGTTTGTATGCCAACAAAAGGAGAAGCAATGAGTGGAGAGTTTCATCCACAACATAACAAAACAACATTCACATGTAGCATAGGCATTGCAAGCAGCACATGAACGCGCCAAGCAGAGGAATAATAAATGGTGCACACCCTTGGTTTTTCAGCATGACAATCAAGTGTGGCTACTATTGGACAAGAATCGCTTTTGAGGAAAACACCATAAGCTCCACCCTCTACGCTATGGTCCATACACAGTTCTCTTACTAATTGGTGAGAATGCTTATCTATAATAAGGTAGTTGAGGAATTGAATGAGAGGGGAGGATAAGGAAGAGAGGAGAGGACTTGGAGAGGGGTCTCATTTTGTATTGGAAATTTCTGCAAGAGGTGAAATAGGAGGAGGAAAATGGGGAGAAAAAATGGTTTTGGAAACTCTCACAGGGCACTGTTGTTGCTGGAAACTTTGGGCTCAGGGGTCAAGAAACCACAAGGATTCCTGGAGCTAGGGAGCCATAAAGGTTGTTCCTAGTTGGTTGGGAGGTTAATATTCAATTGGGAAGTTTGGGAAAGCAAAAGAACAAGTGAACTAGGGGCTGACTCAACCAAATCTGCAGGTGTAGGTATGTATTTTACCAGTTGGTCTGTCATCATTATGTTGTTGTTATTATTATGTTGTTGTTGTTGTTATGATGTTGTTATCATTAATATGTTGTTGTTGTTGTTTATTCCTGGTATATGAAATTAAATAAATAAATTCTAAACTAAATCTAGTGATTTCAGTAGGAGATTATAGAAAACATTTATTTATTTTGAGTCCTAAAAAATTTAGGCTTTATATATGGTATGAGAGTCCAGTTTAAAAAACTAAAACCTAGGGCCTACCCACCTTTGAGACAGAAAGTTAGACATGCATAACAAGAATTTTAAACAACCAATAAACAATCCTTATTGAAACTATGAAGCAGTCAAAAGTAACTCATAAATAACCCTTGTAACCCTTAGAAATAACAAAAAATGATCCAGAAACCCTAAGTAAGCCTAAATAAGCCACCCAAAAAAACTTCAAAGGAGTGTGCAGAAGAAGAACCCAAAGAGAGGAGAGATAGTGTAGTAGCCACCTGTCCATTTTTTTAGCCACTTACACACCTATAAGTGCACACCTATAAGAGTCCTCACCTCCAAAAAGGGTAAAGAGCTAAAAAATAAAAATAAAAATAAAAATATCCATTACATAAAACTCTTTAATATGTGAAAAAAAAAATGAATAAGAAACTCATTTTTTTTTATGTATATCAAATCTAAATCATTTTAAAGAAAACTATTTTTTTTTAAAAATTAAATAATGAATAATATAGTACCCATTTTCAATCTAAATCCTATTTATATAAGTATTTTTTTTATATTATATTATATATATAAGTCCTAGTATAATAAAGATATAATATTTAAAATCTCCACTTTCTTCTAGCAGATGTAAGTCACACGTATCTAAATTATTTTTTTATATAGAATATTGATATATAATATACACATACATATCTTATATAATAATTAAAAAAACTAAAAAAATTTACATATAAAAATATCCAAAATGTTATTTGAAAGAAAATAAAATTTATTCAAACAAAACTATCTTGATATAAAATTTAACAAATGAGTTTTTTTAGTGGGTGGGTTGAGACAAGGCCAACCGGACTAGTCATGACAGCCATGTCCCTGAGTCCTATGAGACGCCATCGCCCAAACCCTCCAAACCAACCTAAATTCGAACCATGTGCCTCACTTAACCTTGACCATCGTGTCAGTTCAATTCGAAATCATGAGAAAATGATAACTAAACCTATCATAACCTGCAGTAAGAAGATGAAAACATTAAGACAATTAAACTCTTAAAATCTCATGGAATAGACATAGGAAAAAAAATACCATTGAAAGGCACAAGCCTCCACGAGCTAAAGATTAAACCTCGAAAAATAATCCATGGTTGAGATCTGAGATCGTTTAGCAAATTTGTTTGGAAGCTGCATGGGCATGGTCGAGGTTGGCCGTGGTAATGCGCCCTTCCTTATGAGTAGGTAAACCCTACATTTGGAGAACAATAATAACATTGCTGGTTTCAAACTATAAGCATCTCCACAACCCTGATGGGATCAAGCCCTTCTCTTATAAATTGAAAACCATGGACGAATACCTTCAAAGCCTAAGCCAGTAGGTTGCATATACTTAGAGAAAGATGAGGCTGGCCATGGCGACCGACCGTGTAGCCAGAGGCCTCGCAGAGGAGAAAAACCAGTGGGAAATGAGAGAAAAGGGTGAAGAGGGGTTGTTTGTTTGGGCTGGCTAGGGTTAGTAACGAAGATCACGAGGAAGAGGCTAAGTTGAATTACTATTGCGGCACGGTTCATCAGTAGGGTAAAACTAACCTGTCTCACGAAGGTCTTATGAGCCTACATTGTTGGGATTTGTTTTATTATTTATTTTTTCTAATTTAACATAATTTTATTATATTTTATTTTATTTTAATTTAATTTTATATTTTGTTTCTGATATATAATAAAACTATAAATTGGTAAATATATATATGATGTTATATAGAAAGGTAATTTTTTTAAAATTCAAAATCGTTATAGTTTTCTTTTCTTTCTCAAGATTATATAAAAGTTGAATTATTTTATTAGGAAAAAAAAATTATATATATATGTATGTATGGGTTTTATAATATTATATGTAGGATTGTAGTTAGACTTTATAGGTATAACTAAATAATATTTTATTTTTGGTTTAATTTATAAAATAAAAGTATTATATTTTAATGATTATAGCAAATCACATATGTAAATGAAGAACTATATTAATGTTCGATAAATTCATAAAAATATTATATTTTAATGACTATAGCAAATCATGAAGACCTATATAAATGTTTTATAAATTCAGTTATATAAATTCAGCAAATCATGAAGACCTATATAAATGTTTTATAAATTCATATATGTATAAAGTTTAAGTAAAATATAGGGTGATTCACAAATAAAATAAGATCTATTTGTATTTTAATAATCACTTTGATAATTACTAGGTGTTTTACTTTTCTTGTACTCAAGTAGGGTTGGAATAAGTTTAACCAAATGCAAGATAAGATTAAGATTAAATTAGAGAAATGATACTCAAAACGGTGTTGTATAAATTAATTATTATTTGATGTTCTTTATAAATATTATTATAGGATGAAATGACTAAATGTAGAATATAATTTAGATTATGGTAATAACATTTAAAAAAAAAATATTGTTAAGAGTTTTAAGAAAGTTATAATGGATAATGATAATTTATATTTTATATAATTTAATTAAAAATTGACGAAGTCTTTATAATTATGATAACAAGAAGAAATAAGGTAGGCAACCTGGATGTGGAAGGGGCCTGGAAGCTCTTGTTGGCTATGTGTAAATGGGCAACCTATGCCACTACACTTTGTTGCATACCTTTTTGTCTATGGAGTATTGAAGGGTAAAAAGTGAAGATCCGGTCTCAGTCTCCTGCCTTCATCGTGACATATGTACAATGTATTGTCACTGGATGCCTAATGTATTATCACTTGATGCCTGGAGCTCTTCTCTTTGTACATTTATTTTTTTATTATATAGTTTCTTCGGGCGATTGTGTGGACTGCCCTGTGACTGATTGGGCTCAATATGTACAAACAATGGTTACCATGTTGAATTATTCTTCCTTTAATTATAAAGAACCCACTTACTTTATTTGTAGGATGTGTAAGGTGTTTTTTGTAGGTTGTGTAAGGTGTTTTTTTTATGGAAACAGACTCGAATCTGCTCATATCTTTTCATTGTTCTCGACTCTGCTCATATCTTTTCATTTTTCTCATCACTTGTCATTGAAAAGGAGTTGGGTTGCGTATGAGCGAACGTTGTATCCCACCAGAAAGATCAAATAACAACCATTGAGGGTTTAACATGTCGACATTCCGTGGGAGTTTCTTGCTCCCTCACAAGGCACAAGGTATAATTAATTCCTAGTTAAATTTGGATTCACGGAGTGCTAGAGGAGGCATGACAAAAGATGAAGATTTTAAGCTTATTAAAACCCAAGATTTTGAAAAAAGTTCTTATTCCTCATGCTCCTAGATCCGGTCTAGGATTAATAAGTATTTTTTACGATGTTTTCCAATTGTTGTATTGTTGTGTGGAGACTCAGGTTTTGAAGGTTTACATACAATGATTTCCTTTCTAACCTTTAAAATGACAAGATATAACACATTGTAATTTATCATCTCAAAATTCTCTGCAAGATTTTCTAAAGGGTGGAAGTATGCTTTGCCATCGCTCAAATACTATCCCTGATGGACGACTACCTAGCTTGCTGGACACGTCTCATACTCTATCTTGCATTCAATTCATTTTAACCCCACCATAAAATTAAGTTGTTCAACACAGGTGTGAACGGTAGTAGGAAAATACAAAGGGAAATGATTGGATTGGCAGGTGTGAACGATAGTAGGAAAATGCAAAGGGAAATGATTGGATTGGCCATTGCAGTGGTAAATTTCATTCAATATAGTAGTCATGGGAAGATTATGCAACTGCATACAAATTTCTTTGAATCTTGCGAAGAAATTTGTTGATTTTGTTATTTGGATGGAGATGGAATTATGATTGTCACTCTAAGGTGGATTTTTCGAATTTGGACCAGATAACTGTGAAAACAAGGGAAAATTTTTCAGATGACAAAAATCACATAATATGTGAAAACTGTAAAAACAGGTGGTGGTGAAAACTATAAAAACAGGTGACAATTTCTCATTCGTCATGGACAAACAACGAAAATTGCTAGAGAATCCTTCCCACAACACTTGATCTCATCACATCAGCTGTCACTTTCATATATTGGCTACAAAACACAAAGAACAAACAACATATAAAGCTCATTTTTTCTATGGTTGTGCATAGTACAAAACCCTAGAGGTAAACAAAAAATATAAAATTACTTGCACAAATTGTCTAGAATCTCCCTGGGCGGAAGAGCGTTTGGAAAAGGTACACTTACGAATCAATGAAGCCCAAATATTTCAATGAAGGAAAATAATATTTCTTCAAAATGGCAGTGGAAATGAGTGGTAAAAATCTTAATAGAAATGACACCCCGAGGCCCACAAAGGAGACTAAGACCAATGATAAGGAACAAATGCAATGCAAGGTTTAAGCATACTATTTGAAACAAATGAAACCGTAGACATCCTAAATCAAGTACATATGCAATTATAGGAAGAAATTCACATAGGGGCTACCAATGAATATGTAATTTGGAGTCGGTGAAGTTAGGTTCAATTTTATCTCTACATTGTAGGTTCGAAACTAGCGGAGTGCCAACAAAGTAACATGGGTCCATACAAAATAGAGGGGTTGTTTGGATTCAGTGAAGGAAACAATCTTATTTCTCCGATTGCTAAGGGAGCAGTGTGCCCTTGGAGATTTTAATTTATAAAAGGAACTGATACTTACTCGCAACCATAAGTAGGAGAACATGAATTGGAGGATCCTAAGAAATCTAAAGAGGTGATTGGAATAGAAATGAAAATTTGGGTAGTGGAGGAGTTCTTATTGGATCTATCCTCATCCAATTCAGTCCATGAAATAGTAGAGGAGTCCCTTGATCTCGGCCACTCATCAAAAAAATGCCGCAGAGGAATCCCTTGATCTTGGCCAGTTCAATTTTAACATTAACAGGATGATCATGCATACCTCCAAACCTGTTGGTTAAAAAGGAATGTTTCTATTTTGTAGCGACATCAGTAGGGAAGCTGGACTACGAACTAAATGGGATCATTTTCGAAGACATCAAGGAACGCCATCCACTGTCCATCGATGAACTCAACATTGACTAGGAATCTATACCCAAACCTCTAGAAGTCTCAGAAACTTCATTGGAGAAGAACAGATGCTCATTGATGTCTCCTTTCATATACCTAATAACAGTAAAGAAGAAATTGTCAATGCCAACCCAAAGAAATAAGTATTCCAGATCAATTCCAGGGAGATATATGAGTTCAATCATTCGACAGGTTTTAAAACTAGAAGGAATGGATAATCATCAAATGCCTGACCCAGTTTAATCAACACAAGTTGCAAGTCCTTTAAGATGTGGGGGCATGAGGGTCAAGATGACAGGAGGAAATTATTATCCAGGTGTCGCTTGAGAGCTGGAAAAAGGCATAATAAACTATCATGATCATTTTCTCAAAGAATAAACTATGCATTAAAACATAGAATATGTACCCGTTCAACATCGCGCACGAACCAGTAGAAAGAAATTTAACAACTGAGCATTACATCGCCTCCTAGGGCCTGTTGGATCATCATTTGGCATATTCCATTCCGGAACTCCGTGTGATTAAAACTTAACATCAAGGCCTCAATGGACGAATCAAAAAGAGGAAAAAAACTATGATTAAAGAAATACCAATAGTCATCGTGAGATATATCTCCATAATATTGGCTCACAGAATGTTGCTCCATGCTCTCCTATGGATGTAAGGTGATAGGGTTTCTTCCTCCCCCAGGGTTCACATACACGGAAATAATAGAACAGAGAACAATCACATACACAGACATCCCTAATGATCATGGGAATCGAGATACTCCCTCCTCTGTCACTTTTACTGATAAATAGAGCCTCATCGGAGAGGCCGCAAAGAGCCAAGTTACCATAGATCCCTTCAATATCGTTTTTAGTCAATAACCTCTACCCATGCCCAAAACGTATGTTATCCCCAACGCTTCATGTGAATCAAATAAATTATCCGACATAAGTCATGAATAGGATTATGAATATTGTATGAAATTGATTATCGATCTTCAAAGAGGATAGTTGTCTGTAAGAGTATGGCGTACATCGAAGGGAAAGAAAATTAAGTATGGTAGAGTTGGAACATAGCTTCAAAGTCTCCTTCCGTTAGGGCTTTGGAACCCAAGGTCAACTTCCCCCATGCTGCATCTGACATGTTGTTATACAATACACTTGGCCAAATTTGTGGAGGGATGTGATATATCATAGACGATCAATTGGTAGATCACGAGGAAAATCCATGGTGCCTAACACACAATCGAACGCTGGAACAACTCAATTTCCATTCCATGGTGCCTAACACACAGTCAAAGGTTAGAAAAACTCAATTTCCATCTTCGATTTAATTCTTTGGGCAATGATTCGATCTGACAACCTAGAAGTGGTTGTGGTTGCTCTGTAGGTAAGATCTGAGATTGAAATCGACATCAATTGGACTCAATTAAATTCCGACTATTTTCGATTAAAGAGGTACTCTTTGACCATAGAGCTATACTGACATACCAAGGTAATGATCAAATATGATATGGATTCTACCTTAGAGAAGAACAACCCCCCATTGAATGAATGACATAGAAGAAGCACTGCCAAAATTCAATGAAAAATACTACATCTTGCTACAAACCATCTAGAGCTGAGATCTCACTCCAGAAGAAAAGGATGAGGGATAAATGGAAGACTACTACTTTGGAGAGAACTCCTAACCCCTCATTTCCTTGATCAAGAAGAATAATCCCAAAAAGAAGCTCAGGTTCCCTTCTATATTTGAGGCCTTAGTTTATATGTTTTATTTCTAGTTTGGTCATAGCATAGGAATTAGCGACTTGGGGCCAAGCTATATCCAAGCCTATCCTTTTTTCCTCTGCCAAGATTTCGTGGCCAGAGGATAATATATACTTGGTATTGGTTTCTTTTGTTTCTATTAGGATATAGTGGCCAGGGGCAAGACGTATGCAAACTTTTTTCAATTTTGTATTGTGATATTATTCAAGCCAATGTACTTGACAAACTACTACATAGGTTTCAATCTGAGGGTTTCTCCACTGGATTATCTGACAGCTTGCAAATATTTTGATCACTGGTATATATGAATATATGACCTGCTACTTATTAAAAGAAAAACATATCAGGTACATTAATTAATTCCAACCATGACATGTTATGAACATAGTAACATTGTGGTAGATGGACAAATGCACATTGGAATTAGAAGAACAAGTAAAAACAATGTACAGTGGAATTAGAAGAACAAGTAAAAACATAGCTCACACAAAGTAAACCCAGTCACATAGTTTCAAAGGAATGAAAGCCCTTCAATTTTTCTTTTATTAAAAATAAAAACATTGTGCACATACTCTCACCATATAAATTTTAAAGTGCCAAGAGATGTACAGTTGAGAATCTGAAATCAACAATTACCTCTGCACGCATTCAAGTGGAATCAGTAGTTGTCGTAGACATTATAATAATTCTTTTTATTCTCATAACAGAGTTGTTAAAACAATTACAACTCTTTACATTAGAACTAGAGAAACTTTGACAAAAACTATAAACATTGTTCATTGTTCATTCATCATAAAAATACTATAAAAAATCCTTTGAATCCCATAACAGAGTTGTTAAAACAACTACAAATCTCTACATTAGAACTGTTACAGAGAAACTTTGGAAACAAATATAAATATTGCAGACTATCCATTCAACATAAAAGATACTATGTCAAAAATCCTTCCAATCCACTCAACCAAAGAAACAAATAGAATCCACCTTGAAAGCTTGGACCTTTTTATGATATAAGAGAATTCCAACCTTAAAACAAATTCCTTGAGATACTGTACAATTATGCATGGACATAGACTCCTAAAATTGTTGAAATAAATACTCGGTAGTTTATCTAAGCATGTTAAGATGTTTTTCTTGTTTGGAATAAACATCTTCGTCATCATCATCCACGAGGTCAGCATATGTGACAAATATCTTCGACAACCGATGTTTCCTCCACACTCTATCCATCATCTCTTCAATTGGGATATGCTTCGTTTCAGGAAGGAGAAAAAACCCAAATACAGACATAACCAACACCTAGCTGGAAAATAACAAAAAGATCTTGTATTTGAAATGGCAAAGCTTGGACAGAAGGCCCGTGCAATTGAAAAAGTGAACAGGGGATTCACACACACGATCACACTCTGTCCAACAGACCTTGTTTCCAGGGGGAATGTTTTGTTGGGAATCAACCATCCTAGCGGTCCCCACGACCAGGCAAAGGATGATACGAAAACACATACCAACAACACTATTATAATGGTCATGGTGTGAGGAATTTCTGACCTGTCCTTCGACTCTGTTGCCAAAAGGATTGCAATAATCACCTGCATTTCCAAAAGATAACCATACTGTGTGTGAGAATTATGTTTCACTAATTATAGAAGAAACAACTTCCTGAGAATCAATTCCAGAATTAAAATGAAGAACTATGTAAAAAGAGGGCATTGAAATAGAAGTGATTTAAGATGAAATTAAATGAACCTGGGAGATGAACATCTGTACTCCTATAGGTTTCCAATCATTCACAGCAGGTAACCGCCAATAACCCTGAGAGCAGGTTGGAATGGGGCATTTGATACATGGCACTCAAATTGCCCAGCTGCCGCCATGAAGGATAAATAATTGTTGAAATGCTAATTTGAAATTGGGGAAACTGTAATTTTGATTGAACATATGTAGATTCAAAGAAAAAAAATTAATCCAAAATCATAATTTTCAATTAATGAAATCGTAAATTTTCATAACTGAAAATTTCTACCCAATTTTAATAGAATTATCAAAGAAAAACCAGTAAAAACTCCTCGAATACATGGAAAGATCTAATAGCATAGATTCCATCATCTCTTTGTAGTGTTTGAGGAGGAGCGTATCTCTCCCATTTTAAACATACAAATCCCAATTACATTGGCCAACGAACTTTGTATTGCATCCAATAGTTCCTCCAGGTTAATCGAAATATTTTTCATGCTTTCACACAACTTTTACAAGCTATTGCCTACAATTACTACTTTCCAATTCATGGATTCATCACAAGTAATCGTTGTTTTCTCTCCTTTCTCTACGAGCACCTGGAGGGCTCTTTTCGTTGTTTGGACAGTAAGTTCATTTCTAGCTTGGAACTTCTGCTATGCTCCCACACACGTGTATGCCATTGCTCGATCAATGCCAATAGTTGGCTTCTTGTTGGAGTCCAGGGTGAATGTCAATTGGACAGGGGGTGGGTTCCAAGTGGATATGGACAGACGATGAAGGCTTGGGAAGAACCGACCCCTTAAAAACACCTTCGGTGTAATAAGATATAATGCAGGTGAAAAATAAATTGCGATGTCAATTTTTATTTATTTATTATTATTGATATTAATAACCACTTTAAAGATAGATTAGTAATTAAAAAGGTAGTTGGATAGCTTGTTAACACAGAGAAATACAATTGGAAGTGTATAGAGCCAATATGATAAATGATAGTATGAATAAAAAGGTAAGTGTTTATTCGAGGAAGATATATATATATATATATATCATGAAGAATAGATTCATTAATGCATATGCATGAGTAGAACAACAATGAATGAGTGATGTATTAGTGGTAGTGAGAATAATAAATAGATAGTGAGTAGATGGTGTGTAAATTGCACAACTTATAAATACTATTGAATTTGCAAGACAAATAAAGGTGTAGTAGGATACATAAAATAATGAAGTATAAATGAACTATATATGAAATATATTTGTAAGGTGAAAGGTTGTGGTGATAATGGGTAGTATAAAACAATTTGTTAATAATGTAATGTTGTCAAACATTATAAATATGTAATTATAAAATACCAAGAGATGGTTAGTTACATTGCACCTTAGTGTAGAATAATGACCATTGTGGTGAACGTACAATATCTGCAAGGGTTGACATGTACAAATAATAAACAAGAAGCAATAAGGATGTAGAAACACTTAAAGGAAAGTATATAATTATAACTAGGAGTTTTATAAGTTAAAAATTACAATGATAAGCTATATGAGATATAATGAGGTGATAATATGAATAACAAATAAATGATTAAAGTAATGAAAGCAACGAAGTGAAATACTAGGTAAATATGAGAACAATGATACAATAGATGTTTAGTGCAGAGAGGAATGCAAATGTATAATATTACAATAATGTTAAGTGAATTAATCACTACAGTAAAATAAAGTGATGAATTAATACTAAGAGTATTAAGAGAGAGAGAGAACAAGATAAATAGTTACTACATTGGTAAGAGTCAGAAAGAAGATTAGGTATCCATTAACATTATAGATGGTGTGGAAGTAAGTATCCTAATTATCATAAAGGTACATATAGAAAATTATATAGACGTTATCTTTAGAAAAGCACATGATTATGGATTGTAGACAATATGTATATAATACATAAGGTTGAATAAGCATTATACAATAAGAGTTTGATGTAAGAATTTTCATAAAAAGAATTATATTATAATAATTTATTATTGTAAATCATAATGTCTTATCACCACACAAGATATACAACAACGACAATGAAAGTAAATAAATAACAATGTATGGAACAAATTTGAAAATTATAACATGATTGGTATAAAGACATATACTATGAAGCAGAATAAGATTAGTAATATATGTAAAAATATAATAGATTGAATAAAAGTAAGAATGACATATGGATAATAGTAGTATGGTAGTATAAAAAAAAAGAGGACAAATGTGAATCATATATGTTGGATCGTGTAATATAAGTTATCTATAGGAATTATGAAGTGATTTTAAGAAATAATAAATAATTTACATATAAACATCTTAAAAGGTATACAATATATATGTTACAATAATAGATATAGATAATGTGTTAGTTAGACATGGAGATGGTGTGCAATTAAGTACACATAAGATAAGCTAGTGGTGGTATATCTAGGATAGTGCCAAACATATAAATATACGATAATGAAGAGATGTGATAATGAGTATATGAAAGTATAGGATAACAATGATATATTAAAATCAAAGGAAATGAAAGTATAGAAACAATTAAGAATTGATGTGAATAAATATTAATGTGGGTATACAAGTTGCAAAGAAAAAGGGGAGTGATAATGATGGTAATATGGAGATAAGAGATGTATAGGTCGAAAAGAAAATAAAACATACGACATATAATAAACAGTGGTTATAGAAAATGAAATATTAGGACAAATATATAATCATGGTGTTGAAATAAATAATAGCTTATGTAGTCAGTAAATAAGTACATCGTTTGAGGAATAAAAGGTATAATATTAGACGAATTAAAATGTGATCAAGGTATAAATGAAGAGGGATCTAAATGATGTATAAAAGAAGAAGAACAAGAAAGTAATAAGGTATGATGTGTCAAAGAAGATAAAAAGTGCATGCAATAAAATATAATAGATAAACAACATATATAAATACATGACGGGTCATTAGTGAGAGGAAGGAGCTTGAAAAGTGCTAGTGATGCAACTAAAAGGGCTAGAGGCCAAAGTAAGTAGGTAGCATGTAGGTATAAAGGTTATGAAGAGAAATTGTGAGAAAATAAGTCCTTAACACAAGTAATTGTGGAATGTGAATGGACCCTAGTAGGAAACTTACTCTTGATTTGATGTGAGTTTGGACACAGTGGAGGTCTGCTAAATGGGGTAGCAACAATTAATATATTAACAGCCTCAACTTATTTCAATCTAATGAAGGTCCAGTGGGAGCAACATAGCCCAGGGTCTACTACCTTGGAGGATGAAGAGACCATGCATTGAGACCATCCCACTTTTTTTTTTTCTGACCACAACTTTGGGACGAAGTTTCCTGATGTAATGCCCCTTTTGACTTAGACAACTAGAATTCATTAAGTCCTAATCATATTTTATTTTTATTAATGTGAAACTATTAATGATAAACTTGAAATTTTAGACATATGGACCTATGTGAATGTCAATTCTATGAATTTTTATCGTTATTTGAATTATGATGGATATTATGCAACTTATTTATAACTTGAAAATTTTGACATTTAAAGTTGTTGGTACATGGATACCGAATTGAGGATATGATTAAATGCATTTACATGATAATAATGCATATATATGTATGAGTTTGTGCTATAGACTAATCTGCAGGTCAATGGGCTATGAAATAACGAAAAGATAATGATAATAATTAGTAGATGCCATGAACATCGACCGAGAAAGAATATGGTATGAATATTTGTATGTGAAATTATGTTGGTTCAAATGCATTACTGTGATATGTGGACAGGTGAAGGTTTTTCAGGTGGCTAGACTGCCTGAAACTGAATATACGATGACAAAATTCCTAGCAACACAGTGCCACTGTATGGTCCATGGTAAGGTGTTGACCCTAGTTCTATTAGGAGGGGTGGAGACATTTCCCATAGTGTATCCTATGAAACTTGGAGTCATAGGAGGACGGTGTTAGCTCACGCTCCCCTAGACGTGTGATGATGACTACTAGTTTCTTGCTAAGGAAGCTTGGTCAAGAGAGTTGACACTTCCGCTTACGGGTTCTATCTGGAGTTAGGTCAATATAGTTGATGCTCCAATATAGTCCAACAAAGGAAGGATAGGTACGGAATATGGAAGTACGTTAGGGGGAAGGGATGACTAGAAGTAGTTGAGAGTGTGTGGGGTTTCGCCTTATAGAAGAATTTCTTGATTTCCTCTTTTTGAAAAAAAAATATGTATATATGTATATTTATATTTACTTAACTGAACTACAATTATCTAAGTGAATGTTGCTTTTGCTAAATTATTATAATTGAGGGATTTCGTGAACATTTTAAATAGTTTACTATCTTTTATGAAATGAAGGGTCTTCTTGATTGGATAGTATGCATACAAGAATTAATTTAGGTGTAATAATTATTTTCATTATTATGTGTGTGAGTCCTATATGTGCTAGCCACACATGCATGCCTTGTACATGTACACTAGTATGTATAAGTGTTTTAAATTGACGATGTTGTTTATTTGATGTGGATGTATGAATCATGTGTCATTACCCTTGTATTGTAAATTACTCTAACTTCGGGATGAATTTTCTTGAAGTGTGGGTGTATGTAACAACCCAATCTGATTAATTGTTCATCATAGTTTTTAATTTTAATTTAATTAATTATTAAAATAAATCAAATGAGTCTTTTTATTATTTTATTATTAAAAGGTAGGTGAAGTAATTAATGAAGGGATAAGGATGTTGGGGAATTAATGAGGGGGATATGGTAGTTGGGGAATTGAATGAGAGGAAGGATAAGGAAGAGAGGGGAGGATAAATAAGAGAGGAGAGGATTTGGAGAGGGGTCTCATTTTGTATTGGAAATTTCTACGAGAGGTGAAAGAGGAGGAGGAAAATGGGGAGAAAAAATGGTTTTGGAAACTCTCACACGAGACTACTATTGTTGGGAACTTTGGGCTCGGGGGCTAGGAAACTGCAAGGATTCCTAGAGCTAGGGAGTCAGAGAGGATGTTCCTAGTTGGCTGGGAGGTTAATATTCAGTTAGGCAGTTTGGGAAAGCACAAAAACAAGTGAACCAAGGGATGAATCAACCAAATCTACAGGTGGAGGTATGTATTTTACCAGTTGTTCAGTCATCATCATGATGTTGTTATTATGTTGTTGTTGTTATGCTGTTATCATTAATATGTTGTTGTTGTTTATTCCTGGCATAATAAATTAAAGAAAGAAATTCTAAACTAAATTTAGTGATTTCAGTAGGAGATCATAGAAAACATTTATTTATTTTGAGTCCTGAAAAATTTAGGCTTTACATTATCGCCTAGAATTTCCACCACAACTCGGCATCAATGATGTGCTCAACGTCAACAATATCAAGCTATTTGAGCCACTGCTCCTTGAGGAAACAATTACTGTACATCATCTGGTGGAAAATATACCATATTTTCAACCTCCTCTAATCATGGACACCATTCTAGACTCTAGGATTCATAATACTCACCAACAAAACTATGTTTCCTATCTCGTGGGCTGCCAGGGCCAAACACATATGCATGCCAAGTGGATGTCTTCAACAACATTGCAACGTTATTTCCCCCACTTTTTGGTGGAAGTAGGGATGATTCCAGATATAAACAGGGAGGAATTGGGCCACCAAGGAGGGCGTCCAACTTCTTCATCACTTTCTATTGTAAACTACCCTTTCCAGTCTAGTTGAGCAGGGAGTTTCCTAAATAAATAATTAGCATGTTAGTTACGTCAATAATTTAACTAATAAACAACCCTCATCATTCCATTGGAACAAGGATCTCCATAATTTCTGTTAAAATGTTAGTTATGTTAGTCAATAACATTGTAAATAACACACGTCGGTCCCACTGTGCAGAGCACTCCAGAAATAAAGCAACAAGTCCCTTGTTGTTACTCAAAATAAATTCACCCAGACTAATAAAGGGTGCCTTCTTTTGTTGAATACAATTGATGGTATTTTTTTGTTACTCCCAACATCTTATCTATGCATCTATGCATATTTTCTACTATGTAATGATCTGAGTTTTCTATTTTCCAATCATTTTTCATTATTGCGTTTTAGTTTTCAAGTTGAATAATGGATCACAAAACCACTCTCTATGAGGAGTCATATGAAAGGATGCACCTAAATCGACCAACCATGCCTCATGCTCTGCATGCGTGCTTGAATAAGTCAAGTACACATTCCCTCCATATGCATAGATTTTTCTTCTATAGAAGGGGCATCATCAGACCCCTTCCCTCTCTCCACACTTTTGGATCTACAATGTTTCTTGTAATTCCCTTCTTTTCCACATATCTAGCATACCTTTATAAATTTTCCAGGAGATTTTCCTCTACATTTACATCTCCCACTTAAGGACTTATTTTTATTTCTTTCCTGGGAGTGTCCTCTAACAAATAAGGCATATTTTCCTCGTCCTTCCATGTTTTTCTGCGTCATCTCCTCCAACAACAAGGATGAGACCACATCATCAAATACTAAAGTAGTTGTATTACTACCTACAACTACATCCAAACTATCCCACGATTCTAGTAAAGAGAAAAATAAACATATACACTTGTCTTTATCAAAAATATTAATATAAAAAAGAGATAACTGACTTACCATAATATTGGAGGCATTTAGATGCCCTGTCACTGAGTCTCCATCTTTTATCCTCAAGTTGTAAAACTTCTTCCGCGTGAATTGCTCATTTAGCAAGGATTTATACTGATAAAAAGCCCCTAACTTATCCCATAATTGCTTGGTTGTAGCTTCCCATGACACTTTCATTAATACTTAATTTGAGAGACACAACCGAATTGTGCTCTTTTCCTTCTGATCCAAATTTTTCTAGTCCTCTATTGACATTCCCGTAGCTGCAGTGTCTGGATCTAGAGTGATCCAATGATCTTTGTCTACCAAAATATCTTCCATCTTGAGCTTCCACAACTAAAAACTTTGTCGATTAAATTTTCTGATCTCTATTTTTTAACTACTCGCCATTTCTTTTCACCACAAGAATCAATATTGCAAAGCTGCCACTTTAACAAGGTTTATCACAAACCTGATCCAAACCCCTTGCCACAAAGGCATCCCCCTGAAGCCAATAATCACTATGATATTAAATACAAGTTTTAAACCTTTTACAACAATGCAATGTACACATAGATTTTTAAAAACAGAAAATAACACAATTACAATCACACATATACACAGAGATTTACCCTAGAAACCCAAACCAGGAAAACTAGCAACTTGTTTAGAGCCGCACCTATAATTCTTATTCATCATCTCTTAAACTTCATTGTTTACAATACAATATATATAGTATCTCATGAAAACCAAAAAACCCTAATCCATTGACCCGAATTAGAATACAACCCTAATTCCTTAACCAAAATTATAAAACCATGGGATAACCCACAAATCCGCCCATGTACCACAAAATTGCCAAAAGAAAAAAGAATTATAAACAAATGCAAAAACCGCCCAAAAAATATTTTTCAGGGGATACACCCCCCTGTGACACCTCCCCCGATGTGTGGGATTGGTCATGCAAAGAATATAACACATACCCAACAAGTTACACACTCAGTGGATGGACATTTGGCTGATAATTTTATTTTAAATTGTAACTAGTTAAATACAATTGTGGTATGTTGTTATTTTTAATTAATATGATTGTTTATTGACATAAGTAACACTCATGTTAACTAATAGTTTACTCTTTACATGTTTTTTGGGTGTTACTCGACACCAAGGTGAGTCATCTATATATTGAATCCGTGAACTAGAGCATGTTAATTATTTTCTCAAGTTCGATGAATTTGAATGAGAAGAAAGGGTTGCGAGTTGATGCTGGCTGAAAATAAAACGAAATTGGTAAGGGGAGGGAGCTAAGGGAATATATAACGGTGAATGGACTCCCTTGTGCTGAGGAGATCTAGCTGGGAAGGAATTTGGGATGCTTGTGGTGGTCCTGGACTCAATGAGTAGAAGGGATTTCTGTTGATGCTTGTTAGTGAAGGAGAATATCCTTCACGTTAAAACCCAGAACCTGTGAGAAATGCTGTGAGATTCCCTGGTGGCATCATGGCTTGGAATAGGGGTGGAATTTTTTAGAAAGAATCAGTGTAGAGCCTAAGGATGGGTGGAAAGGAATTCACCCTTAGTCAGTTGGATGGATAACTTTTTATAATGAAACCAGATAAGTGCTCTCAGAGCTCGTTGTAGAAATATTTGCAAATGAATATTAGTTTTTGGCACTTATAATTTTGTGAGAATTTTTTTATATGATGAATGAATGTTTAAATATAAAATTCCCCTATCTTTCAAGCACAATCCTAGAAGGGGGATTAGCCATTCATTTCAGGGGAGAGAAAAGCGAATTCTAGGGCCTGCAACCTTGTGATTTCTTTGTGCTTTGAACATAAATTTTGTAAGATATGAAATCCTTGTTTTTAGGTTGCTGGTAGGAGCTACCCTTTTATGTTAAGTGCATGGGAAGATGACTTGTAACCCTTGTCTAAGACCCCTGCTAGTAGCGACGAGGAGGTGAAAATTTTATTCACCCAAGGAGTGACGATATTCCATTGAGTTCCCATTTTCTAAGTCACGGTAGAGGCCACATCGGGATTAGAAGACCTCCCTTATACCCCTGTGTGTCAACTTGAAGAAATATGGACCATAGATTGGATGTCCAGAGTAGATATTGACTTTTCATTGGAGTTCAGCGTTCGAAAGAAGCCTTTCAGAAAGGCTTGTTCAAAAATATCATCAAGGTTGGCATGGGTGGACTTTCCAATAGGGAGAATCTGAAAACATGAGCTTGAAGAGGTGAGGACCATTGGTTTACTGAAAAACTGGGTTGAGAATATTTGGTTCATATGTTTTTTGAGGGTACATTTCATTAAAACCCGTCGGATTTTTTTCGCATTCATTAGCCGTCGTGCAAGTTGAAAAATCCACAGAGATATTGATTATTAGATTAGGGAATTGTCGGTCATTGGATCCATTGGAAAACTTCTTATCAGAAGGATCCATTTATAGGGTCCACTAGAGTAGTCATGTGTTTCTGAGTGAGTGTGTCTGACTGACTAAAGTTCACAATTTTTTTTATCCCATAAGGATCTGGGCTATCAATTTGACTAATTCGTGAACAATAGATCTATTGGAGTCAGGAGTATTCATTAAGGGTTGGTTGGTTTGGGAAATCCTAAGAGGATATGGATCATATATCACGATAATTCTTGTCCTTGGATCTATCATAATTTGGGATCATCCGGTAATTTTCCATGCAGTTTTGGAAGACCAGAGAGATCCTATTTGTCGATCAGGACCAATCGTAGCTGCTAGATTCCTTGGATAGTGGGGATTTCGGGAAAATCCATTCGAAAGGATTGTGGAAGGTTTTTGTTCCAAGTAGGATAGTTTGACTTATTATCCACCGTGCATTTGCGAGATTTGAAAGATATGGGGACCATTGATTTCGGTCATCTCTAGTCATCTAATGTTGTTGAGATCTGAGATTTTAATTCCTAGCTCTATGTTGATCTTCCCTCGAGGTTTTCCTTGGGTTTCAAACCTAGTGTGTGCCACATATGATGGCATGTCACTTGCTGCATCAACACACACATGTTCACCTTGTTAGCTATTATAGATGATGGGGATCCACATGGAGGTGAAGTGGACAGTGAGTGGAGGAAACATGGAGGCCTTAAGAAATCATAACTTATGGTTATGAACTCATATTTTAACATGTTTATAATAATTGGAAATATATTGAGGAGAAGATTTCATCTAAGGGTTTAGGTATGATAAAGAAGTTGGGTTTGAAAGAGGAAATTTTGTCATCCCAACAACCTAAGTATGGTTTAGGGGGTTGGGTGTGCTACACCTGCCTGGTGTATCCAAGGTTCAAGATGTCGAAAACACACTTACAGTCAGAGCTTCCATTCTCCATTCCCTCAAAGAAAATTTGGTCAAATCTCAAAATTGCATGATACAAAAAGGATATCAAGGTCATTCATAACATCAATTTTCTGAAGGGGAATATGTGTTTCTTCATTTGCGACCTTATAAGCAAAATTCACTCAAATATGAACATTGTCAAAAACTCACTCCAAAGTTTTTTGTCCCTGATACAATTCTCAAGCATGTGGGGCCCATGGCCTACCAGTTGTCTCTCCCCATTTCCTATAAGATCCATCATGTCTTTCATGTCTCTTGCCTAAAGAAAGTGATTGGAACTAAGTGCCAAAATAAAATCAATCTCCCTGAATTGGATGAAGAAGGCTTCACTTGGTTGCATCCCCAAGCAGTCTTGGGCCTCCACCAACATCGTCTTTTTAAGTGCACCATCATTGAAGTCTTAGTTCAGTGGAAGGATACACCACCAAAATATGCCACATGGGATCCGACTACCATTTTGCAACAATCTCCCCATCTCAAGCCTTAAGGACAAGGTTGTTTTTCAAGGGGGAGGGCATGTTAGGGACCTGAACTCTCTAACCCCTTGCGTAGGTAGAATAATATGTTTTCTATGTAATAAATACTGACATTAGTAAATAAGGCCTATGTAATAATGTGAAACGTGTAATGTAAGAAGACTTAATATAAGTTTAAGCTTCTAGAAAGATCTTCCTCTAAACTGTTCTTTATAAGATAGAAATAGTATAAATAGGAGTAGACGGCATGGTAAAGTTTTGTCTTGAGAATTGTTTTGTAATTGAGATCTTCTCTGCTAGAGGTTTCCCCCTTGAAGAGGCAAGTGAACTAGGTTTTCTATCAATAAAGGTATCATTTCTGGTGTTATTGTTCTCTATATTTGCTATTTCTGCTAGTATTTGTCATAATAATTATGTTTCTGCTTTGCATAATAAATATTGGTACCTTACACACATGGACATATTTTATAACTAGGCCTTAGCCATCTATCCATCTGTAGATCCCGAAAACTCACAAATTTTTATCTTCTCTAGTTCTATATGCATACGATTTCTAGTAGGATTATGTGATCCTTCAATATGAATAGATACTTCTCCCTCTTCTCTCTCTAGTCTTTTCATTAATGTGTCGGACATCCTCTGAAACAAGCACATCATGTTCATTACCTCTTCTATAGACACATGTTCTTTTTCCTGAAAATGTTCTTCTCCCTTGGGTTGAGAGTCCATAAGCATAGGTTGTGATAAATGATGCATTATTTGACCTCTAACAATACTACCTCTCATTCCTCTTCTGTCCATAATTCCCTGTCATAAGAAGAAAAATTCAACATTTAATCAATTAAACTTTCATTCATAAATAAAAATATAACAAGGTGTACAATGAGTAATGGGTCCATGGTCCCAATGTTCTTGCTCTAATACCACGTATAAACACCCTTCTCAGTGTTAACCTCGCTTCACCACTCTTATGCAACTATTCATAATTTCTTTCTCTTAATAAAATATTATAACAATTATATATATATATATATATACACATGACAATGCTAACGTAGCCGTACTTGTTATGATGAATGACATATTTATTATGTGCAAATTATATTTACACATTAACTAAATAACAATTATATATATATATATATATATATATATATATATATATGACAATGCTAACGTAGCCGTACTTGTTATGATGAATGACATATTTATTATGTGCAAATTATATTTACACATTAACTAAAACCAATCATACAGTTTTAATCAAGTAATATTCTTAATTTAAATTATTTTTTTAGTTTCCCAATGTCTTTAGTCATTCAATCATAATTTCTTCTGGAATATCATTGGTTTAGTAATTATATGTATATTTCATCTTATGCCTACTTATAATATATATAGACTTTCCTTCGTTAGTGTATTATCCTATTCTAGGTTTCTTGCGTAAATTAAATGCTTGTACTTGTCGATATGACCAATCAAGTTATAATTATTCCACTATATTACTTATCAAATACAAGTAAACATCATTATTGTCATTTTACATCAATTTCATAATTAAATAAATTAAAAATTATAACTTATTGGTTATAAGTATTTTTTATACAATATTACAAAGAATTATTAATTTATATTCAATCTACCACCTAAGAGGCATAATAATCTTGAAGATATAACTATTTTTAGTGAGAATTACAATTTCATGATATTGAATAATTATAACAATTACCATAATCCATTCAACTATTATTATATGATGAGAATCAACAAGCTTATTGTTGAGCAATGCCACTCTAAAGATCTAGTGCGTAGATTATACACTATAACCTTAATCTACACAGGACATGTAAGGTAACACGCACAATCCCAAGTTGGATCGCACCCTCACAAATTTTCCCCTTTTTCCTTGTAGCTAACTACACCAACCAAGGTTTTCCAATCTTTCTTCTTAGCAATTGGAGCCTTTCCACCATCTTTGGATCTAGATAACTATGACAAGCTCCTGGATCAATTAAAATAGCAATGGGTTGGTCATTAATCATACCTTCCACTTCAATCATGTACGACTGAAACTCAACTTGCTTGTTATACAGGGCTCCGTAGATCCTTGGTACATTTCTGCCCATGTCTTCGACTATCGCAGCTTGTTGTACATTGTGAACAATCCTTACTTTTTCACCTCTGTGCGGGTAATCTCTATACATGTGGTCTTCCCCACAACCCCAACATTGAATAGGTGTCTGTCTTGGTATTTGACCCATTGTCTCAGTCATTCTGGGCTCCTTGGGAGTTGGCTGTCCTTAAGAAGTATTTCTAAAAGAGAAGCATAATAACCTTGAAGATATAAATATTTTTAGTGATAATTAAAATTTCATGATATTGAATAATTATAACAATTATAATTATTATATATTATAAAAATTACCATAATCCATTCAACTATTATTATATGATGAGAATCAACAAACTTTAGCCAAAATTTTGAATATTACTATAGATTTACTTCAATGATTGAAATCATTACATCAAATTTTTGAATTACAACATAGCACATTATAATAATAAATTCTACATTCAAGAACTGAATGGAATGATGATGACTCATTCAAATTCTTCATCCAAACCCGTCGAACTTGAGAAAATAATTAACATGTTCTAGTTCATAGAGTCAATATATAGATGACTCACCATGGTGCCGGGTAACACCCTACAAATATGGAAAGAGTAAACTATTAGTTAACATGAGTGTTACTTATGTCAATAAACAATCATATTAATTAAAAATAACAACATACCACAATTTTATTTAACTAGTTACTCTTTTAAAATTAAATTATCACCCAAATGTCCATCCATTGAGTGTGTAACTTGTTGGGTATGTGTTATATTCTTTGCATGACCAATCCCACACACCGGGGGAGGTGTCACAGGGGGGTGTAGCCCCTAAAATTATTTTTTGGGCGGTTTTTGTGTCCATTTATAATGGTTTTTTCTTTTGGCAATTTTGTGGTACATGGGCAGATTTGTGGCTTAGCCCATGGTTTTATAATTATGGTTGAAGAATTAGGGTTGTAGTCTAATTCAGGTCAATGGATTAGGGTTGTAAAAAATGAAGTTTAAGAGAATATGAATAAGAATTATAGGTGCGGCTCTAAACATGTTGCTAGTTGTCCCGGTTTGGGTTACCAAGGTAAATCTTGTTGATTAATTGGGTTGGTTGTCATTGATGTCAACACTTGAAGCAAGTCTGGTAGAAAATTATGGTAGCCCTATAAGTGTGGATAAAGGACCCATGTTTTTTTGAGGAATTATGTAATGAAGATCAATGCAATTGTAGGAAAGACTATCATAGATGGATATTACATGTCATGTCATTTCCGGTGATATGTGGTACATCGCATAGTTCCTCATGATTGAGGAGATATGGCTTAGTGAAGTTGGAGAACCCTCATGAGTTATCTAGAAGCCCCTAGAAGGTCAAAGAAGTCAATTATTCTAGAAGCACCTAGTTTACTAGTCAAAGTGGTTGTAACTAGGAGTTACTAATGAGTAAAGTTGTTGCAATAAGAAAATGACTAAAAATAAATTAGTTGCAACAATAAGTAGTGAGTTTAATATTTATGGATAAAGTGGTTGCAAGTGGGTAGAGTAGTTGAAAGTGGGTTAGCCCTAAAAGAGGGAATTTTGGTAAAATAGTTAGAAGATAACCCCTAAAGGAAGCTACTTGGAGAGTATAAATAAGAGAGCAAGGGTCTCTCATTAGAATTTATTGAGCATATTGGATGTCTCTTTTATGAAATGTTATGGGTAGGTATCCTTGATAAATCTATTGCAGTGAGTCTGAAGCAACATTGAGAGAAGTTGTAGGTGTTGAAGGGTCAATACTATGGGTACTGAACTAGGGTTTTACTAAAGACATCCACAGGTTTCAGTACTAGAAGGGCACATACATCCGCGGGCCACAATGGGATAAAGCGCAAATACATGTGGGTTTACTGAAGACAGAGCGTGGATTTGTTTCCAAAGATGTAAAGGAAGATCATATCTATCATCAGTGATAAGTTGCAGAGCTGAGAAGTGGCTACATGAAGGTCTAACATTGAGAAGGTACAACAGAGCTAGCTACAATAACACAATGTATGTTATATGCTTATCTTAAGTAGATCTTTGGTGAATGCTTTGGGTATAGCCATGGGAGATTGAGCTCTTGTTCTTGAAGGACTATTGGTTGTATGGTATATTCTGTATCAAACAAATATACAGGGATACATTGCTACTGTATTGGTTGTTTTTTGTTGGGATACTTCATTGAGCATCTTGTTAAGAAATATCTTATGTTATTTGGAGTATGATTGAGGGTTTATAGTTGATACATAGTGTTATCAAAACAAGTTGGGTTTGCATAATAGTGAGGGTTTGATGTATGGTTAATGTAAGGGTTTGTTATATCACACAAGATCAACGAGACATATGTATGAACCTAGTACATGGTTGTGTTAGATCTACTTGGTTATTGGATGAGTATCCTTTTCTATCAGATCATCTAGTTGGTGAGTAGATATAGGGAGATCAGGCAATGACTGAGACTGGGACAATGACACAGATAGAGTGACAGAGAGAGTGTTAGTACATTAGTAGATATTTGTGTTAGTCCACAAGTTGTAGCAAGTAGAGGCATGAAAATCTACAAGTTTTAGTAGGGAAAGGTGCGAGCATCTGTGTGTTGCAGACTTGCTAGGACGCAGATCTGTGAGAAATATTTGAAGAAGATTGGTACAGGTTGGGACATGATTTTAGTGACAGTTATTACGGTGATAGAGTTGATTTGATGACAGTGTCATGTTGTCTACATTTGGAATTTATACTTCAAGGCAGTTGGACGTGGCAAGGATAAGTGGTTGTTTCCACCTTCCAGTTGTAGTCGGAGAACATAGGGAGTTGTAGCCTACTTTTGGTTGTATCCAAAGAATTAGGGAGTTGGATCTTCCCTCAAGTTGTAGCCTAAGAATATAGGGGCTTGGAGCCTCCTTCCAATTGCAGCTGGAAAACAAAAGAAGTTGGTGCTTCCAATGAATGTACTTCTTAAATACATATAAGAAAAAACATTCTGTGGTTTTATCCTGCATTGGGTTTCCATGTAAAAATACTTGTGTACTGTGTATGTGTACGATTGATCATTGTTCATGGTTTATTTATTATGCAATTATTTAATGATACTGGTAAACTGATCATAAATATATATTTTGGTTAAAAAGGATTAAAAATAACTATTAATGATTCACCGCCCCTCTCAATAATCCAACAAATCTCTATGTATATGTGTGATTGCAATTGTGTTCTTTTCTATTTTTAAGAATCTGTGTGTGCATTGCATTACTGTAAAAGGTTTAAAACTTGTATTTGGTATCATAGTGATTATTGGATTCAGGGGAATACCTTTGTGGAAAGGGGTTTGGATCGGGTCCATGATAAACCTTGTTAAAGTGGCAACTTTGTGATATCGATTCTTGTGGTGAAAATAAATGGTGAGTAGTTAAAAAATAGAGATCGAAAAATTTAATCAACAAAGTTTTCAGCTGTGGAAGCTCAATATGGAAGATATTTTGGTAGACAAAGATCAATGGATCACTTTGGATCTAGAAACTGCACCTATGGGAATGTCAACAAAGGACAGGAAAAAGTTGGATCAGAAGGAAAGTAACACAATTCAGTTATGTCTCTCAGATTCAGTATTACTGAAAGTATCAGGGGAAGATACAACCAAGAAATTATGGGATAAGTTAGGGGCTTTGTATCAATCGAAGTCTATTCTAAACAAATTATTCCTATGAAAGAAGATGTAAAAATTGAGGATAAAAGATGGAGACTCGGTGACAGGGCATCTGTATGCCTTCAATATTGTGGTAAGTCAGTTATCACTTGTTGATATTAATATTTTTGATAAAGATACATGTATATGTTTATTGTTCTCTTTACTAGACTCGTGGGATAGTATGGATGTAGCCATAGGCAATAATACAACTACATTAAGCTTTGATGATGTGGTCTCATCCTTTTTGTTGGAGGAGATGAGGAAAAAAAACATGGAAGGATAGGGCACATATGCCTTATTTGTAAGAGGACACTCCCAGTAAAGAAATAAAAATAAGACCTCAAGTGGGAGATGTAATTCTAGAGGAAAATCTCCTAGAAAATACATAAAGGTGTGCGAGAGATGTGGAAAAGAAGGGAATTACAAGAAACATTGTATATCCAAAATTGTCAAGAGAGGGAAGGGATCTAATGATTCCCCTTCTACATAATCAAAATCTATGCATATGAAGGAGGGAATGTGTACTTGACTTCTTCAAGCACATATGTAGATCATGAGGCATGGCTAGTCGAGTTAGGTGCATCCTTTCATATGACTCCTTGTAGGGAGTGGTTTTGTAATCCACAATTCAACTTGAAAACTAAAACACAATAATGAAAAATGATTGGAAAATAGAAAACTCAGATCGTTACATAGTATAAAAGACACATAGATGCATAGAGAATATGTTAGGAGTAACAACAAAATACCATCAACTGTATTCAACAAAAGAAGGCACCCTTTATTAGGCTGGGTGAATTTATTTTCAGCAACAACAAGGGACTTGCTGCTTTATTTCTAGAGAGCTCTGCATAGTGGAATCGATGAGTGTTATTTACAATGTTACTGACTAACATAACTGAAATTTAGGAGAAATTATGGATATCCTTGTTCCACTGGAATGACGAGGGTTGTTTATTAGTTAAATTATTGACATAACTAACATGCTAATTATTTATTTAGGAAACACCCTACTCAACTAGACTAGTGAAGGTAGTTTACAATAGAAAGTGATGACGAACTACTACACATCCTCATGTTTACTGGAGAAGGAAGTTGGACACCCTCCTTGGTGGCCCAATTCCTCCCTGTTTATATTCAGAAGCATCCCTGCTTCTACAAACAAGTGGGGGAAAGAACTTTGCAATGTTTTTGAAGACATCCACTTGGCCTGCATATGTGTTTGGCCCTAACGACCCACAATATAGGAAACATAGTGTTGCTGGTGAGTGTTCTGAATCCTGGAGTCTAGAATGGTGTCCACGAGTAGAGGAGGTTGAAAATATGGTATATTTTCCACCAGATGATGTACAATAATTGTTTCGTCAAGGAGCGGTGGCTCAAATAGCTTGAGATTGTTGACATGGAGCACATCGTGGACACAGAGTTGTGGTGGAAATTCTAGATGATAATCATTCTCATCAATTCTTTAGAGAACCGTGTATGGACCATAACATAGAGAGTGGAGCTTATGGTGTTGTCCTCAAAAGCGATGCTTGTATAGTAAGATCCACACTCGATTGCTAGGACACAAAACCAAGGGTGTGCAACATTTATCATGTCTCTGCTTGGCGTGTTCCTATGCAACTTGCAATGCCTCTACTACTTGTGAATGTTGTTGTGCTATGTTGTGGATATAACTCTCCAATTATTTCTTCTCCTATTGTTGGCGTGCAAACCATGGGGGTGTGAGAGTGAGTGGTAACTCTAAGGGTGCAATTGGATGAAATCGCAAACAAACCTCCAAGGGTGAGAAGAATTTGGAGGAGTAGGTGGCCCTGTTATAGCTATGTTGAATGACATGCAGATAAGAGTCCCAATGATTATTTTTGACAAATTAGCTGCGAAGAGAGTGGATGAAAGTATGATTGATTACCTCTATTTGGCCATCAATATGGGTGTGAAATGCAATGGAAAAAAGGAGTTGGCATCCTAGCCAAGACCATAGAGTACGCCAGAAGGTACCAAGGAAGTGAGAGTCACAATCATAAATGATAATACTGGGTAAGACTAAATGGGTCAACACATGATGGTGAAATAGTTCGGTGGTATGTGAAACAATGGTATTTTTATGAAAGGGAATGAACAAATCCATCTTAGAGAAACAACACACTATAAACCAAATAACATCATGCTTGCAAAACGTTGTATGGAAACCACTTAGAAAGTCCATGGAAATGGATTCCCATGGACGAGAAGGAATGGGGAGAGGTTGGTACAGACCATGTAGATGGTTAGATGGCTTACTTTGTGAACAAAGAGAGAAGGTGTAGATGAATTTTTCCACTTGTTTGGACGAAGCAAACCAGTAAAAATGGTGTTGGAGATTGAGAATGGTCTTGACTGTAACGAAATTCTCCCCACAAGAAGATCTGTGTTCTTCATGGATGATAATTAGATGATCTTATGTTTGTGGCACACATAACTGATTGAGTTTGTAGAGCCAACCTTCACGGATCGTGTAGTCTAGAAAAGGAGTATGGTTGATGACACTAGGTTGCTGCAAAGCTCTCCAGACTTCATTGAAACATGGATCTATAGCATACATGTCCTTCTATGCTTCATAAGCTACACAACACACTTATAAATGTGTAGAACCTACATTAGGGGCTGACTTAACAAGTCTGCCATCTTATTGGAGGTACCCTTCTTACTAGGTGAAACTGTTGAAGATACACTGCCCACTTTAAATGGTGTTGTTCCTACATATTACTCTATGAATTGATGAATATCAACAGGTGATGGTCGATATGAAGGATGGTCTCTTTACCCAAAATGTAGTGGCGCAGTTTCTTGAGTTCCTGCACCAAGCTATAGAATTCCTTGTCATATGTGTTGTAGTTGACTTTGGCTTCTGCTAGAGTCTCAGAGTGATATGCTACCAGATGACCTCCCTGTTTAAGTACAACCCCAATGACGGATTTATAGGAATTTGTCTCGATATCAAAAGGATGATTCATGTCCAAAAGTCGTAGCACATGGTCCAAATTTTGTTTTTCTTAAATTTTATAAAATGGCACTTAGCCTCTGGAGTTCACACGAATTTTGCTTTATGTGGAAATCGATGCAGAGGGTGATCTAGCCGTGAGAAGTGGGAGACAAATGTCCTATAGAAATTGATGCCCCCTATGAATCTTTTGAGACCATGCACATTTGATGATGTTGTCCATTGTGCCAAAGCCTACACCTGAGAGGGATCTGGGCACACATGTTGTGTATCCACTATGAATCCCAAGTATTGGATGAAATTCTATCCAAAGAAGGACCTATTTTCATTCACCTGTAACTTATTTTCGTGCAACAACTCAAACAATATTCGCACATGCTGCATATGGTCTTGCCAAGAGTTACTGAAGATCAAAATATCACCCAAATAAATTATGACAAACTTACCTAGGTGTGGTCTGAATATGTCATTAATGAGTCACATGAATGTGGTTGGTGCATTCATCAACCCAAATGGCATTACCATCCACTCAAAAATCCCAATTTTTTTCTTGAACATTGTCTTCTGTGTGTCTTCTTCCTGCATGTGCACTTGATGATACCCTACTGTCAAGTCCATCTTAGTGAAGAAGCAATCCCCTTGTAGGTGGTCCAACAAATCCTCGATCTAGGGTAGGGGATATTGACTTTTAACAATGGATTTATTGAGGGCATGGTAGTCAGTTACAAGGCGCCACTTGGAATTTTATTTCTTGGGAATAATAAAGGTAGGGGACGCACAAGGAAACAAAAAAGGTTTGATGTGGAAATATTACATAAGTTTGCCAATTTGGCATTCAATTTCATAAGCTTCTCGAGGAGCGAGGTGATAGGAAGGGATGTTGGTCAATGATGTGCCTGGTCTGAGGTTAATGGAATGCTCAATAGAGCGATATGGGGGTAATCCTGTGGGTTATGTGAATACGTCGACAAATTCTTGGAGTAAAGGGAGTATGTCTGGAGGTGTAGGAGTGGAAAAATTATCGAGTTTAATAGGGTGAAATAGGAACAAGGATACACATTTATTGATACTGATTTTCTTAAATGATTCTTTGTTAGTAAGTGAAAAGGTGGATTTAGGAGCATAGGATGTGACTAGGTGTGCCCATAAAGTTGCATATGGTATTGGTGAGATTTGGCATGGTACACAACGTGTTGGGCCTGTTGGCAGGGAAGGATGAGTAATAAGTCATCACAATCCATAGGGAGACATCACATGTGACTATATCACAAAATGGGCCAATGGTGAAGATGAATGCATAACATTGAGAAACTATGAGACAAGGGCCACCCTTTTGTACCCAACCAAGTTGGTATGGGGCTGAATGTAGAGGAGTGGGGAGTTGGAGGCGTTGTACCAAATCTTGGGAGATGAGGTTCTTTTGGCTACCATTGTCCATAATTAGAGTGGCAAATTCGTGTTTAATCTGGAAATTATATGTGAATAGAGGAACAATAAATGTCATTGGAATTCATTAAAATGAGGGATGGGTCTGCTTCAGTAGGATTATCGAGGGAAACCACTCCATGAGTTGCAGAGGATTCAGATGGAGAAATATTGACAAAAAAAGTCTTGTTCGTGTGTAGATTCTCAAGTGCATGACAATATGTAGAAGAGTGTGAATTGGTATTGTGGAAAGAACACTAGGGAGCATTATGAGGTGGGGCAGGGGAGGTTTGTGGGCCAGAGGATGGGATAGTAGGAGAATTACTAGGAGTGGATGGTCCTTCTCGAGCTTGAGGAGAACGATTTCAAGGTACCACCTTATGCTCCATGGCCAAGGCTCGAAGAAAATCCTTTTCCAAGGAATGAATTTCGAACAAATATACTTCACGACATGTACTTTGTAATAAACCAAAATTAACAATCAATTCCTCTTCTGGATCTGTGATGTGTAGTTGGATGCACATTTTGCAAAAGATGTCGATGTATCCCTAGAAAGACTGATTGGCGAGTTGTTGGAGCTATAACCATATGGCGAGGATGTTCTGGAAATAGCCCGATGGGTAGAAGTGCTCTCTGAGAGCCCGGAAGAATCCATCCCACATTGTAATGTTTGTTGTTTGTGGCTCGACCGGGTCGCCTATGTCAATGACCAAGGAAAAATTCTCTAGCTAAGTGTCCCACCATGTCTGCGCAATCCCTTCTAGTTGCAGACTGGCGATTTGAAGCTTCATTTAGTTGGTCATCTTAGGACATGTAAAAAATTATGTGGAAAGACTATGAAGCCAAAATTTGACAATCTCACCATTCATTTTTCTCGAAAACTTAGGTAATTGGAAGCACATATTGAGCTGCATGTGTGTGGGAGTTTAGTGTTTTTGTAGACAGAGTAACTCATGGAGATCCATTGCTAAATCATGAATTGGAGTTGCGACATTGGAAGATGAATCCTATGTGGATGGATCTCTTCACGATGACACAATTTTCATTCACCACGGATGTCATTCTGTAACTAGGTGTTGCGCTGAGAGTCACTGGGATGTTGGGTACACTGAGAAGGAATTTGACACCCTGAAGAGGGCATGAAGATTATGATGGAAGAGGAACGTGTTGGAAGCCTTGAGGAGGGCGCAATGGAAGTCCTGAAAAGGATGTCAAGATCTAAGTTTTTTTTTTGGTGCATGGCCTCTCTTATGAATCCCGTGGCTGAGTGAAAACTGGCTTGGATCCAGGTTCTGATACCAATTGATCCACAATCCAACCTACAAACTAAAACAAAAAAATTAAAAATATGCATAGATGCATATAAAAGAGGCTGTGAGTAGCAATAAAAGATCATTGACTGCATTGAACAAAAAAAGGTTCCCTTTCTTAGGCTGGGCGACTCTGTTTTCAACAACAATAAGGGATTTGTTGCTTTAGTTTTGGAGCGCTCTTCCCAATGGGATTGTCAAGTGTTGTTTATAATTTTACTGATTTACATAACTAACATTCTAACATAAATCATGGAGCACCCTGTTCCACTAGATTGACGAGGGTTGTTTATTAATTAACTAATTGGCATAACTTCCATTATAATTATTTATTTAGGAAATACCCTACTCAACTGGAACGACGAGGAAAATTTACAATGGAAAGCGCTGACGAATTTCTACACGTTCTCATGCTGATTGGTGAAGGAAGTTGGACGCCCTCCCTAGTGGCCCATTTTGTGAGTATGAAATATTTTATGGAGGTGATGTTTTTCTAGGAGATGAATCGAAAACCAAAATTGTAGGATGAAGAAAATTCAAGTTGAAGATCATGGATGGTAGGGTTAGAACAATCCATGATGTTATACACATACTAGGATTGAACATGAATTTTATTTCTGTAAGAAATATGGGCGATGCATTCTTAAATATTTCATGGGACAATTCTCAACTACCCTACCTATCTGAATATGCAATTTTTCACAGTTAGTCATAATGATAGAGAAACTTCTGGATTAAAACTATGTGCGAAGTTTTGAAATGTCCAACGATTCAAGTGGACACTCCACCCATCATTAGGGACATGAACATATTGTATGTAGTAAAAGAGTGATGAGATATAAATACAACATGATAGAGGTTACTGTTTATTAGTTGGAAATAGCCATTGGAATTAGGTAAAATATTAGATGAAAGGTAAGAATAATTAAAATTAAAAAGTATATATTTTTTTGAATAAACAAAAATACCATTGAATAAATTGAATGACATTAATTAAGTTGTACCGGTAATATACAAATTGGGTGAGAGATGAGAATAATTAAGCGAAAAATCCATATATTCAAGTATTCAAATCATACAAGGGTTAAATTAAAAGATAATTTATTTAGAAGAGTATTCCATAAAAAATTAAGCATAAGATGAAAGGTAAATCATTAGATGAAAGGTAAGAATAATACATATGACAAGGAACTCTATGCCCTGGTTCAATCTTTCAAGAAGTGAAAGCACTATCTAATGGGAAATGAGACCATCATCCACATAGATCACTAGCTACTACAATATTTGCAGGCCTACAGTAAGCTACGAAAAACCACACATTACATGTGGATGGGGTTTTTACAAAAAATTCATCTAGTCATCAAGTATAATAAGAGTTTCAAAAACAAGTTAGAAAACATGATTTCAAGGCCACCCACATCTAATATATCATCTTTGGGAACTTTGATTCACATGGATCCTTTTATCCATGATGCATATAAAGAGACATACACAGAAGATGAGGACTTCAAGGAGGTGTTTCAACAACTACAAGACCATATTCATATGGAAGAAGGTGGCGACAAGGATAAATATCATTTATAGAATGGGTAACTCTACAAGCTTGACAATATTTATGTCCCTAAAGTTAAATGACTGCAAGTTATCAAAGAGGCTCACACCTCCAAGGTTATAGGACATTTTGGTATTTGTAAGACAATTTCCAACTTACAGAGGTATGTGTATTGACCCATAATGCAAGAATATGTAGCATGATATATTATAGGATGTAAAATGTGTTGTATCAACAAGCTCAGTAACATGAAGCAAGGTCTATACTATCTCTTACCTGTACCCACTCGACCTTGGGAAAGCATTTCCATGGATTTTTCAGTAGGCTTACCAACGACCATGAAGGGACATAACTATTTATTCGTGGTAGTTGATAGGTTCAAAAGATGTGCATTCTCATGCCATGTAAAAACACCATCAAAGGACAAGAAGAAGAAAACATGTGATTTAAACAGGGTTGGGTGTACTTTGGGATACCAAGGAGAATCATCTCAAAAAGGGATACCAAATTTCTCAGTACATTTTGGACTACATTGTGGGAGAATATGGACACTAAGTTGAAGGGATATACAACAATCCATCCACAAATAGATGGGTAGAAATAAGTAGTCAACATGACTTTGTTGCAGCTTTTGAGGGGTTACAATCAAAATCATTTGAAGACCTGGGATGAAAATTTGATCTACATACAAAACTCTTATAATAGATAAATCCCCATTTCTACTAGTAAGTCACATTTTGAAACTTTCTTTGGATATTTTCCACCTTCACCTTTGTATGTTGTATATGGACAACAAGGAGTGAGGGAGGATCTCACAGGAGATGCATTGGGACCAGAAAAATTTGTTGAGAAGATTAGGAAAATCCATTTGCAAGTATAGGAGACATCAAGGAATTCATGGGAAAAATACAAGGCCAGACATGATCAACAAAGAATCGAGAATTCATTCAAAGTGGGGGATAGGGTTTGGTTACAACTGAACAAGGAAAGAATACAAGGTCCTGGAAATAATATCAAGGCTCTAGGGTATGGACTATTTGAGATATTGGAGATGGTAGAAGATAATTCTAATAGACTCATTCTACCCACATACATGTGCATTTACTTAGTAGTGAATGTGGAGATTATCAATCTCTATGAGCCTTCCATGTTGGATCAAAAGGAGGAACATGTCCTACTTTCCATAAAGGAATTAACACCAGATGCTCAAATATAATTGACAAAGAACACACATCTGTAGAAGCAGTCTAGAACTACAAGACAGGGGAAACATGAACTTTGGTAGATTGGGTTGAAAGGAAAACTTATAGGCAAAGCAAAGTGGTACTCCAGGAAGAAGGTAGAGGAGAAATTTCCTCACCTCATTTAATAAAGATTTTGGGGACCAAAAGCCTCCCTAAATAGGGAGGTATGATCCATATTAGACTATTATATTGTTTATCATATATCACGATTCTTTCAGAGTGGAAACAATTGGAGGAATTAGCTTGGAGCGCCATTTTAGTGATAGGTACCAGTTTGCAAAATTGGGGTATGGAACCTTCCAGAACCATTTTAAGGTATTAAACAACATTTTTTCAATTTCGGTGTTCAAAACTTGTTCCCACACCCTTGAACGTGTTCCACACTCTAACACCTTTCCAATGGTGCAAGTGATGCCTCAATCAAATGTTGTATGAAAACTTTATGTCTCCCACAAGTTGAGCTACCTTGTTGATCACCATGGTATGAGTGGATGACACATCATCCCCACCTTACTCAATTATTTGGGGATAGCCAAGTGTGTACTTTCAATAATATTCTAGAAGGTCTAAACCTCATCACTCATTGAGAGTTAAGGAAGTCAAAACCCTACCCCTAGATAGCTATCGAGCTATGTTAAATACTGGGCCTCTAGGAGGAGAAGGGGTTCCATTCTTTGGCATTGTATTTGTTCCATAGTTGAGAAGAGCACCTAGGAGTGGTATTTTGAGAGCATAACAGAGGATGAGATATTTTGTAGAAGCCATATAGGCTACAGTGTCAAAGGAAACTCCACAAAGTGTGCCTCTTGATTTGTACTTGCACTTGAATAAAAGAGAGCAGAGCGACCTCACCTTCTAGCTGGGTTTCCTCTTCTATTAGGTTTCCTAGGTTATATCTTGTGTTTATTTGTGGATGGTGTGTGAGTATTTTTTTCTTTCTATTTTTTGCATTTCATCTATTTCATACATTTAAGCAGAAAACCGATAATTAAGAATCTGTGATCTAAATGAAAGTAACCTTCACAATCAATATTTCAATATTTTTATTAGATTTGTTTTGATGAAATATCTAGTGGAATATCCCGGACAATTTACAGATGAATGGAAGAAGATAACACTGATAATACCATTGAGAATGATGGTATGAATAGATTGATCCAGGACACCTTTTCTCCAATGGATGGAAATTTTGACAATATTCATGATGTACCTATGATTGGGAAGTCACAACAACCGCTTTATGAAGGCTTGTGGACAAATATTCTCTTTACTATATTTTTGTTGGTGAACTTGAAGGTATTGAATGGTTTATAAAACACTTGTCTCACCGAGATCTTGATGTATGTAATATCATTCATCACACACACACACACACATATATATATAAGTTCTACTTTTTTTTTTCTTTCTCTATTTTTAGTGTTAATTATTGTGTAAATTAAGGATGAAATATTTACTATTAATATTCTTTACATTAACTAGTTATCTTTTATGTTGTAGATTGTTAAGTGAATGTATCTTACCATCATCAAATAATTTACCTCGCACATACCAAGAATTATCTTCCATTATGGAAAATACTGAAATGGAGTATCAATCTATTGATGTGTGTCATAATGATCATATTATATATTATGGACAATATGCATTGGAAATGAAATATGTGCAATGTAAATTCAATAGATATCAAATTGCTAAAGTAAAAAAAAGATTACTAACAAGATTCTTTTGCATATCATTAGTACATATGCGGTCAATATTCAACGAAATATTACAACGATAAGGATAAAATTAATGGTACTGTCGAAAAAAAAAATATGGGCTCCTCAACATTCGTCGTAGTTACGAATTTGTTCTCTATTCATCGAACTTCATACAAAATTTCATTGGAAGTTCTATGCATTCTCACAAATTTAAATTATGGATTAAGTATCTTACTATATACCCAAGAAATTCATACTCCTCCCCTTGTCGTAAAATAAAAAGAATGAAAATTAATTTCTGAATTCCACATAGACTGTCATGTATTCATTCAGAAGGACATGGATCCCATATCTGATCCTCCTTGTATCGATCTATTTTAAATCACAAATCATTTATTCTGGTGCAAACGCTGGGATCGAATCACATGGCACTCAATATGAAGATCCTAACGCAAGCCTTGGAAAAAACCACTGTAGTAATAGAAAAAATGGTGCAGACGAGGATACATATAGTGATTGGAACCAAGGATCTACTGGACTATGATCTCTTGGTTGGGTCAGGTGAGTTGGGGTTATCCCGAAAACTTTATTCGGCTCGACTGAGAAATAAACGACCCACACATGGGAAACATCCCTTGGTCTACGCATGGTTATTGGACAATAAGGCCCTCTTAGAATCTAGGTAAAGGGATGAGCTTTCAAAAACAATAGGGAACACATTTTTCGACTTAATTAGGGTTGATGCAACTAAGATGGTTAGGTTGAGTCACCCTAGTGTGGTTCATGTTATTCAAGGTTTTAATGTGAGTAAAGGAGCAATGACTATGGTTACATAGACAATTTTCGCATCCGTGGCTAATACATTGGGCAAGTTCGATAATGTTACCAAGGCATCGAAGGATCTCAAGGACCCAATAAGGCTTTGGCTTTTAATTATTCATTCTGTCAAAAAATTATTGGAAATTATGTAACTTGAATGGATAAATTTATGTAAATGAGGAGGCGATGTAAAGCGTTACATGACATGAGTTTTAAGAGATTTAAATGGATACCCATAAAAATTCAAGCTTATTTTGACAACCTTGGAATAATATAAACTAAAAAATGGTAATATTTATTAATGACTTACGTTTTATGAGATTTATATGGCAAAGTATATGGGAAATTCAAGGTATCTTTAAAGGAATTACACCTTTCCCCCGAAAGTCCACCTTCTATTAGACCTTTATACAATTCTTTCTCTCCAAGATATTTTGATACATGAGAACCAAGATGAACTAGTAAATTTCATAAGTGAGATGTTCAACATAAATGAAATTTTAAAAACCTGACATTTTTAATCGAAAAATTGATTGAATTCTGATTAAATTCACTCTCAACTTTGATTCTTGATTTCTGTTTAATTCAACTCTCAATTTTGGTTCCAAGGAATGAGGTCCTTTATACCTGATAGGTTTCAAAAGGATGTTAAATGAAAAACAAATAATGCTTAATAGTTTATGTTATTCTATACAACTATTGATCCGAGTTTTTGTAGTATTTAAATAAATCTGTAAAATAATCAATTTTAGCTTTAAATAGATTTTATTTTTTCTAGAAGTGCAATACTTTGTGCACTACTCTTGCTTTCCTTTAATGGAACTGTAAAATTTTTAGAGTATCATGGAATGACATATATTAAGGGCTTTGTCTAGCTGTTCTACGAAATGGATTTTTTCGCTGGAATCCGATAATATAAATTTACAGGAATCACTATTTTTTGTTGTTCAAAATTCATTTCTAAACATATAAATGGATTCAGCAGGATGCAAAACCCCTGGAGCACTCGGATTATACAGAAATAATCACTCAAATATACTAATCTAAGAATTTCTCACCGGATTTCGGGTAAATGTCCCCGAAAAAAATCGTCATTTCGTAGAAGCTTTATCCTACTGTTATATTAAGTGGCTTTTATTGAATATTTTATCCAAGGACAAAAAAATTAACGATGGACACCTGTTATAGATCAATCTTTCTCATTCTTGGCTTTTGTAGAAAAGTATTATTGAATGTTAGGGATTATGTAGCTTTGCAGGAAGCATTCTTTATCCCAATTTAATTCACGTTCTATTTATTTACGGAGCACCACTTATATATTATTTAGCTTTCCCATGTAAGGTAATGGTGAACCAAAAACATGTAGATCAAAATTACTTAGTGTTCCTCATGCAACAATATATTTCCCAATGATGGTTTCTATCTTGTTCTTCGTCTGTTCCAAAACAATTCTCTATGTATGCAAAGTGCTTATTTTGGATATGTATCAACGATTAAAAGATATGGTCAATTTACAAATGAAAAGAAAATTGATGATGAGGGAATCTAATAGTGAAAATGCGAGACCAGATAAGACAATTTTATTAATGTCTAAGAAATGACCACAAAAGTAAGTCAATAGGAATAAGATAGTACATCCAATGTTGGTACAAAGTGAGAGTGTGAAAACATCTCCTATATCAATTCTAAAAGAAAAAAGATACTAAGATCTCAGAACAATCTAGAAGCTAAATGCTAAATGTCTAGGAAAGAGAAATTAATTTCAGACCCTAGAAGATATTATTTTAGTTTGATGCATATAAGAGGTTTATGTGGCAAGTGAAAATAAAAAAATAAATAAAGTATTCTTGAAGTAAATATCACACCAGTGTCCAAAGATGATATAATTGTATCGAGAGGAGAAGGATGGATGGGTTAAATGATTGCAGTCGACGAACAATGCATGGTGACTCATGATTCATGACTCATAACTAGACTCAAACTTTATTTAAGGCTAGAATATTGTTAGCCTCATAATCCTAAAGTTCTATAGTCTAAATATTTTCTAGTTTAAATGTTTTTAGAAATTAGTTTATTCTAGTTTGTTAGGATAAGGACACCTAACTTCTATGTAAAGGACATCTATCATACTCATGTGATTATGTGATTGATTCTTCTCCTAGATTTTAGTTTAGAGTTGAGCTATATAAACAACATCTTTCTTCAAGTGAGGTAAAGTAAATTTTGAGTCCTGACTTTTGTTTGTAAATGATATTTTTCTTATTAATAAAATTACACGTATGAAGACATTTTGTCAACATGGCATATGTATCTCTATAATTTGATCAATTTGGATTGTACATTTTCCACTCTTGGAACTTCAAAGACTTCTTTGCTTGTCTATGTTATGTCTTCTCATGTTGTGTTCTGAAGATGAATATTTAAATTCAACAAGATCTTGTCAAATCTATGAACAAAGTTAGAGAACATAAGATGTATAGGCTTGTTAAGAAAAATCGTAATTTCAAATTAATTTGGTTGTGAAGTCAATCATAAATTTTCTAAATTGAGTGCTTGTCTCCATGATTTTAAATGCTTGATACCTAGAATAACATGCCCTGATATCTATACTATATAGGGATAATTTGGTAAGTTAAGATAAATCGTAATTTCAAATTAATTTGGTTGTGAAGTTAATCATAAATTTTCTAAATTGAGTGCTTGTCTCCATGATTTTAAATGCTTGATACCTAGAATAACACACCCTGATATCTATACTATATAGGGATAATTTGGTAACCTTGCATACATGATTGTATTAGATGGCATTGTAATGAGAATTTTATTATCATTCTAAATTATAAGAAGTTGCAATTGTGTAAATATGCCAAGAAAAAAACAGAAAAGCCAAAAAATTTAATTCCTAAAGTTAAATGTTTGAAAGGGGATCCTTAAAAGAGAAGCACATACAAACAAAATCAAGAAATATCCTAAACTTGACTGAAACAAAAACCAAGTCATGGCCTGCAATTTAGTACATGGGACTAAATACTTTAAAATTGATAGAATTTTTTTTAAAGAAAACACATCATTACAACACATGTATCGCTGAATAGATCAAAACCTAACTCTGTCTACCTGAACCAGATCTGCTTAAATATTGTATGCGATGCTAAAAAAACTAAATTCTCTACATAATTTGCACTTATAATTGATTAGACTTGCAGTTTTTAGCATTTATACTACTGGTAGAGACCTATTAAAACCTTTGATAAATCTAGTTCATGATATTTCTAATCTAGGCACTTTACATCTCCAAATAACACATTATATTTTGGATAAATCTATCTAGCTCTTGCAACATTCTACAATAATGGCTTCATCTTGAATTTGGTTTGCATTTGTTATTTATGTAGTAGCTTAATGTCACAAGGATCTGGTTGCTACTTAAAGGGTTATTGTTGCTCCTTCATGTCTTCTTTGTGCAGAGATCAATATTACTAATTATCATTGTTAGTCTTCTTCATCAATTACAATAAAATTAAGTGAATTCCAGTAAATATTAAAGATACAGTTAAGTAGAATAGGGTTTCCTAAGATTCATTTACAAAAGTAAAGGCACTTGCAATATACGTGGGTTGAAATTAAAAGGCCATAAGGAAGAGTATAGAAAAATTAGGATTCTTTCCATTATGATTAGCTGGGTATTTGTCTAAATTTCTATGCATGCATGGATACACATATTTATACATGATAAATGCTAAACGTATTCAAGTCAGGGTAATAGAATTCCAATTAGCTAAGAGAAGAGTTGTGCCTTATTTGCACAATCCTACTTTTCTTTCTTATATGTTATAACAGGGTCCAAGGAACCAAAGCACGAAAGAAATACCCGCAAAGGGGTGGGGCACATGAATGTGTCACTAACTATTATTTAGGAGGTTTTGCTGGTTATATAATATTTTTTACAAAACATAGTTGTTAACACATTTTTTATTTCTTTTTTAAAAATGGTGCTATTAGTGGCACTCTCCTTCCCTTTTTAGGTGTTTTTTTGATATTTTAAATTTTTCTATCCACAATGTTTCCACATTATTTTTTTAAATGTTTGTTTTTCATCTATTTTCAATTTTTTTTTTACTTAAGTGTGTTTTTATTGAAACTAATATTTTTCATCTCCTTAATTAATTTATGGTTACATACTTTTTAAATATAATGGAAAATATCAATTTTAACACATTTTTTACCTTTACTTCAATACATAGAAAATCATTATAGGTAAATAACACTATTTTTTAATATTTAGCGATTTTTTTTTTTTTTTTTTTTTTATAAAT
>ML795907.1:136570-168179 GCA_009831015.1 Picea engelmannii
ATAAATATATATATATATATATATATATATATATATATATATATATATATGGGGTGTCCAACTGTATCTAATTCAGATGTTTTTAAAAAACTCAGTCTGTATTTATTTCAGTATTGATATCTATTTTAGTATATGTACTCTTCATTCAAGCCAAAATTGTTGATTAGGCATGTTAATCTTTTCCTATCATATTTTAAGGCTTGGATTAGGTAGTTTCTATTAGAATAATACAAAAACTTCTAGAATACATTGTAAAGTTAGAATGTTGTTTTGGGTTTGTTTCACAAGAAAGCATATTCAGTTTGTGGGTGGTTTGATATTCACAATGATAGGAGTGTGATCCAATCCTCTATTTGACTTTAAATGTAATCAAATTCTCCCAATAAACCAAGTTTCGTGAGCACTGTCTCACTGGTGTGTTCCTCCCGTTCTAAGTTTAATTTGGTATCAGAGCCAAATAGAGAAGCAATTTTTCATTTCTGATCACTGCTGTTGGAATTCACCAGTGCTAAGGGTCTCTTCCTAGTGAATAGGGCAATAACTTCTATTGATTGTCGCATCCAGTGAACAGGTTTGTAATTCTCCATCATTTGTGAAGCCTACAAATACATTTGTGATGCCATTTGTGAAGGATTCGAGATTGAAATCGTGAGTTAGTAACTATTAGATGCTACTACTTATGAAAATCAACAACAATTAATCAATGAATCCTCTGCTGGTGCAGTGAGCGTGGAAATCGATTTGAAATACTTGGATTTGAAGTTAAGCCACTGTTTTCTAGAGGTGACTCCGCTTCCATCTCTATAAAATTGAGACGGAGGCCGCATATGTGTGCATAGTGTTGTTTACAACATAGAAGGGCAACATGGCACCATACTTAACTGTGGTATGATCCACATGGTGAGAACGTTGCGACCTTCCAAAATAAAAAAAAAACAATTGAGGAGGATATCACATGCAACAGAGAAGGAGCCTTCCTGGGAGCTACATCCACAAATATATCGCTCAAAGGAAGTGAATGAGTAAGAGGAAACCACGTTTTGACAACAGGCAGGCACACTCATTGTCAATCATTTCTGAGATATCGTCATCGTTGGGTGGAGGAATAGAAGGAGCCCGCAAGTTAAAAGCCAGTTCTTTGTTTTTTTTTTCTTTAAATTGGCAGATAATTGTTGAATTATTTGTGGTAGAAGATGGAAAACTAAATTATTAGGGAAGAGGCTAGAAAATCATAGAATTGTTGAGAAGATTGCAAGTAGAGATGCATAAGATGGCTTATTGCAACTAGATATGTAGTGCTTCATGAGAATGCAGATAGAGTTGATACAATGAATGATGCAGATGCTTGGAATAATTATAATGATGAGCATGTCAAAATATATGCAATGGTTAAATAGGAACACAAACATGTATAACTTCGAGAACGTAATGAAATCAGTATGTACACTTCAATAATTCATGATACATCAAGTGGAGAAGATTCGCCACAGAGCAGGAGACGAGATGAAAGCAGTGAAGGACTAAGGAGGTCATCACGAAAAAATCAGCCACCTATAAGCTATAAAGATTATGCATTGATGTATCATGTAATGAATGTTGTAAAACCTGCAAACTATGATCAAGATAAAGAACATGAAGAGTGGAGAAATGCTATGAATGATGAATATGACTCCCTTATGAAAAATCAAACATGGGAATTAGTTGAACTTCCTGAAAACAATTTTTCGATTGGAAGCAAATGGTTGTATAAATCTAAATTTAAAGCAGATGGTAGCATTGATAAATATAAGATATGATTAGTTGCAAAAGGATATTCACAAAAGGAGGGAATTGATTACGAAGATACTTTTGCACCAGTAGCTAAATTGAATACAATTAGAGTACTGATTGCCTTAGCTACAAAACATAATTGGAAAATACATCAGCTAGATGTCAAATCTGCTTTTTTGAATGGTGATTTAAAGGAAGAGGTTTATTTTAGCCTGAAGGGTTTGTCAAGCAGGGAAAGGAGCATCTAGTCTGTAGGTTAAGGAAAGCCTTATATGGTTTGAAAAAGGCACCGAGATCATGGTATGTAAAGATAGATACCTTATTTAAATGATTCCACTAAACTTGATGGTGAAAACTATGTAAACTAGAAGTTTAAGCTGACGACCATTTTAGAGGCATACATTCTATGGACTATTGTTAAAGGAGATGAGCCCAAACCCATTGTTGCTGCCTCCATTCCAAATTGGGATAGACGAGAAATGAAAACGAAAGTGCTGTTGTGTATGTCTGTAAAGGACAACATCATTCCACATATAAGAGACTATAAAACTTCCAAAGAGACGTGGGATGTTCTCAAAGGTTTGTACGAGACCTCTAATGCAAATCAAATTTTATTCTTAAAAACTAAGCTATTATCAATAAAAATGGAAGCCAATGAAAGAATAAGTAATTTTTTTTATCTAGAATTAAAGATTTAAGTGATAAGTTGGGTGACATTGGTGAAAAGGTTTCTAGTAGTGATTTAGTAACTATCGCTTTGAAGGGTTTAGTGCAAGATTATAAATTCTTTATTTCAACACTCTCAACTAGACAAACACCCCCTACTTTTGATGAATTGGTTGGTATCCTTCTTCAAGAGGAAGAGAGACTGAAGAATTATGATCTGGACTCAAGTGGATCAGATTTGGCTTTGATTGCAAGAGGTAAAAGATCATACCGAGGTAAACCATGGGAAAAGAACAGAGGCTGATTTCAAGCAAAGAAGAAAGGTATGACACATACTGATTCTTATGTTAAGAGAAATATTGAATGTGAATATTGTGGCAAACCTGGACATCTTGCTAAATATTTTTATAGAAGAAAGAATCATGAGTCAAATCAGAGATATAAAAGGCATAATGAAAATTTTGTGCATAAAGACACTTTGGTCAGTGATGGATTCAAAAATCTTAAGTTGTTTATTTCAGAAGTTGCATTGTTTGTTGAAACTGATGATGAGAATGCATGGTTCATAGATTTTGGTGTATCAACTCATATGACCTGTAATAAAGAATGGTATGATGAATATTATGAGAAAATTGATGGCACACACATTTACTTAGGAGATAACAGATCACATAAATTCCAAGGCTATGGAGTAATAAGTGTGAACTTACCTAATGGGCAATTGAGACAGATTCATGATGTGATGTATGTTCCTAGTATTAAAAATAATTTAACATTTGTTTCAACTATCATTGATAATAATCTAACAGTGGAATTTGATAAGTTGAGGTGTGTTGTAAATGATATCCAAGATCACTATAGGATTGTTTCCATAGGTACCAGGGTTGGTGGATTTTATAATTTGGATGTGACAATGAACCATCATGTTGCATTGACATCCACAACAATGTCAACATAAGACTTATGAAACCATAGGCATGGGCACCTAAATTACAATGATTTGATGTTGTTGCAAATAAAAACAATGGTAGAAGGTCTTCCTGTTATGAAGAATGATCATTTTCCATGTGAAGCATGTGCACTTGGTAAGAAACATAAAGAGGAGTTTCCCATACATACAGAGAAAAAAAAAACATATATACTTGAATTAATTCATACTAACGTCTGCGAACCTATTGAAACTAGGTTAGATGGTGGTGCTTCCTACTTTCTTATTTTTGTTGATGATAGATCTAGATATACATGGGTCTATTTCATAAGGAGAAAAAGTGATGTATTTGAGTACTTTAAAGAATTCATAACTATGACTGAAAAACATACAGACAAATGTATTAAAGTTATTAGATCTGATCAGGGTGGCGAATATACATCAATTGCATTTAAAAGTTATTGTAAATTTCATGGGATCCAACAAAAATTTACAATACCTCATACACCTTAGCAAAATGGTGTTGCTGAGAGAAGGAACAGAACACTGGTGGAGTGTACGTGCAGTATGCTTCAAGGTAAAAACATTTCTAATGGTTTTTGGGTAGAAGCCATTAATAATGTTGTTAATTTAAAGAATCGAAGTCCAACTAAGAAATTAGATTTCCAAACTCCTTTTGAGATTCTTTATGGTTATAAACATGATGTCAGTGATTTAAGAGTATTTGGATCCACTGCCTTTGCACATATTCCAAAGGATGAGAGAAGAAAACTTGATGCAAAGTCAATCAAGTGTGTTTTTATTGGGTATTGTACCGATAAAAAAACATACAAATTGTTTGATTCCAGTTCACATAAATTGTTTGCAAGTAGAGATGTAGTTTTTCATGAGAATGCATATAGAGTTGATACAATGAATGATGCATATTCTTGGAATAATGTTAATTATGAGCATGTCAAAATAGATGCAATGGTTAAACAGGAACAGATACAGGTTCGAGAACGAAATGAAAGTAGTATGGACACTTCAAGCAGTCATGACACATAAAGTGGAGAAGAGTCATCACAGAGAAGGAGACTAGATGAAAACAATGAAGGACCAAGGAGGTCATCATGACAAACTCAACCACCTATAAGGTATAAATATTATGCATTGATGTCTCATGTAATGAATGTTGTAGAACCTGTAAACTATGGTCAAGCTAAAGAACATGAAGAGTGGAGAAATGCTATGAATGATGAATATGACTCCCTTATGAAAAATCAAACATGGGAATTAGTTGAACTTCCTGAAAACAAAGTCCCTATTGGAAGCAAATGGTTGTATAAATATAAATTTAAAGCAGATGGTAGCATTGATAAATATAAGGCAAGATTAGTTGCAAAAGGATATTCAAAAAAGGAGGGAATTGATTACAAAGATACTTTTGCACCAGTTGCTAAATTGAATACAATTAGAGTACTGATTGCCTTAGCTACAAAACATAATTGGAAAATACATCAATTAGATGTCAAATCTTCTTTTATGAATGGTGATTTAAAGGAAGAGTTTTATTTTGTTCACCTGAAGGGTTTGTCAAGCAGAAACAAGAGTATCTAGTCTATAGGTTAAGGAAAGCCTTATATGGTTTGAAATAGGCATCAAGATCATGGTATGCAAACATAGATAACTTCTTTTATTAGAATGGGTTTGTGAAAAACAAAAATGATCCTAACCTGTATGTTTAGAAAGATGAAGAATGAAATGTTTCTTTAATATCTTTATATGTGGATGATTTCATTATTATAGGCAGTGCATGCAAGTTAATTGATGAGATTAAAAGTTAGTTGTCTCAATAATTTGAAATGAAAGATATTGGCGAATTTCATTACTATTTAGGAATTGAGGTTTGGAGAGAGCCTTGTAAAACATTGATCACTCAAAGTAAATATACAAAATAAATTCATAGAAAGTTCAATATGGGTGAATGTAAAGCTATGTCAACTGCCTTAGAACATAATGGAAAGTTATACAGTGAAGATGGAACTAAAGGGGCATATGGTATTTTATATTGTCAGTTGGTGGGAAGTTTGAACTACCTCGTAATTACGAGACCAGACATTGAATGCTTAATCAACATCCTTAGTCAGTTCATGGCTAAGCCTTGTGAGAGCCACTAGAAAGATGCAAAGAAAGTACTTCGATACTTGAAAGGAACAATCAATTTTGGTATTATGTATACTAATGAATTTGATGTTGAACTAACAGGTTTTTCTTATTCAATTTGGGCAGGAAATCCTGATGATAGAATATCAACCTCAAGCTATGAATTTCATATAGGATCTGGGGTTGTATTGTGGGGTAGCAAGAAGCAGCCTATTATTTCTTTGTCATCAACAACATCTGAATATAAATCTTTGATTAGTGCTACCTATGAATATGTTTGGTTGTGGAGAATTCTTGCAGATGTCGAAGAGGAGAAAAATGGTCCAACATGCATCAACTGTGACAATCAAAGTGGTATGAAATTGTCCCACAATCCAATATATCATGCAAGATCAAAACACATCGAGCTACAACATCACTTTGTGAGAGAGAAGATTGAATCAAATGAAGTTGGTTTGATATTTTGTAATACAAATGATAATGTGGATGATATATTTACCAAACCTCTTGGTAAACTCAAGTTTGAAATTTTTAGAAGCAATTTAAGTGTTGTAGAAAATCTGTTTCTCCATTAAAGGGGGATGCTAGAATAATGTAGAAACTTCTAGAATACATTGTAAAATTGTAATGTTGTTTTGGGTTTGTTTCGCAAGCACGCAAATTCAGTTTGTGGGTGGTTTGAGATCCACAATGATAGGAGTGTGATCTAATCCTCTATTTGACTATAAATGTAATCAAATTCTCTCAATAAACCAAGTTTCGCGAGCATTGTCTCACTGTTGTGTTCCTCCTGTTCTAAGTTTAATTGTTTCATCAAAATTCGATGGTGTTGACTGATGTTGGAGGATCGAGGTAGAGCCAAAGGCTAGAGGAGGAGGCAAAGGGTGAAACTAATGATGAGGATCCCAATATAAGCATTGGTGAAACATTTGTTTTCATTTAAATGTTCTTGCTCATTTATTTATATGCTTTCTTTCATAGTATCAATATAATGTGCTATTTATAAAATAGACACAATCAAACTATCTTATCGTTCTTTCCAAGGTTTAGGTTTAAAAGGTGTCAATGTTTCTGACATTTCTTGTTTCCTACCTATCAAGAGATTTGGCAAGCTTGGAATGGGGTTCTCTCTGACCATCTAACTATTTATGTTCTGTCTAGATTGTTTTATGACCTCTTTCCTAATTAATCGAGATAGAATAATACTTTGGTCTTTGTTGAGAACCATACAATCAACTACCTCATTGAATGATTCATTTGATATCACATAATCTTGTTTTGATATCTTGAAGTTTGTTTTCATTTTGTCTATGCACCATGTGTGTAGTCTATTTTTTTATGCACCATTTTTTCTTCTTGAGCACATAATCAAAAGGAGTAGGAAGCAACAAATATTGATCAGTGGTCGTGTTTTTTACAATTTTGTGATGAGGTATGTAATTCATAACACTCTTTTGACTGCAAGAGCATTCATTTATTTTTTTATATTTCCCTTTGTTAAATTTAAATTTGCAATTTGCACTTTTAGAGAAATCCAATGACATCTAACATCTCAAGTCATTTCATTACAAATCCATTACACATGCTTCAATAATTACGATGCAACCCTTTCCTAGCCATTTATTTTGGACCAATATTTTGAGTTGGTACGAGAAACACAAATTTGAAACATCTTGCTCTTGATAATAGAATGCATCTATTGTTGTCACTTCTGAATTGTAAACTGTAAAAATTTCTTTTTAGAGCAATAAAATTATTTTGGACTTGTATGTCTATGGATGTGGTTTATTTTGTTTGGTTGAGATTTGTTGCCTCTAGTAGTGAATTCAATTTCCTTGTTTACAAGGTTACATGAATTTTTCTATTATTCTATGGAATGTGTTTTGATTTTGAGTGTTGGATATTTCCTTGTCTTGACTTCTCAATATTTCCATCGATCCCGACGATACTTTTGCAATGTGCTCTTCATTTTGAGCTTTGATATTCATTCTCTTTTGTACTATGTTTTCCCTTCTGAGATTTTATCTTCATACTGTTTGACATCTTCTTCTAACTGATATACTGTTGACATCAATGACAATATCATCTGTGGTAATTAATCATTAATAACAGATCTTCACATCGACTGTTCACATCAATGACAATATGTCCAACAATCTCCCCCTTTGTCATTGAGGGAAACACACTAACTTCATATACAAAAATCCTCCTGTGATGATGCTTTCCTCTTATGAAGTTTTCTCTCCCCCTTTGACATCAATGGCAAAGGGTTTCTCCCCTTATAATCAACATCTGTTTGTCTTCATGTTGTTGACTAGAATATGAACTTGGGTACAACTCGCCCTGGAATCATGTTCTGCCTACCATAACTGAATGACTCCTTCTGACATTGATTGTTGTCTCCCCCTGATTAGGTTCCAACTGATGCATTATTTTCTTGAGAGATTTAGGTAGGAAGAAGGATTACTCCCAATTTTTTCCTGAGATATTCAAATGCATCTCTACTTAAGGGTTTTGTGAAAATATCTACCACCTGTTCTTGTGTTGGAACATATTGCAATTTAATGTTCTTATTTTCATCCTAATCTCTTAGATAGTGGTATTTTATTGGAATGTGTTTTGATTTTGAGTGTTGTATAGGGTTCTTAGAGAGACTTATAACGCTTGTATTATCACAGTGGATAATAGTAGGTTCTTCAAATACTATTTTGATGTCTTGTAGGGTTTGTTTCATTCATTCCACTTGTGTGCAACATTATGCTGCTGCAATATACTCAGCTTCAGTGCTAGACAGAGAAATTGAGGATTGTTTCTTGCTTATCCAATCTACCAGTGATTCTCCAAAAAAGAATGCTCCTCCACTTGTGCTTTTTCTGTCATCTAAACTTCCTGCCCAATCAACATCTGAATAGGCTTTTAAAGTGAATGAAACCTTGCTAGGGTACCACAAACCAATATCTATGGTTCCTTTCAAATACCTAAAGATTATTTTTATAGCTTGAACATGGCTCTCCTTTGGTGCTTCTTGGAATCTAGCCACCATCCCAACAACTTGCTTAACATCAGGTCTAGAAGCTGTTACATAGAGTAAACTCCCAATAATTGATCTGTAGTGTTTTGGATCTATAGCTTTGGACTCATCATCCTTGCTTAGTTTGCATCCAACTGGCATAGGTGTACTAACAGGTTTGCAATCCTCTAACTGGAATCTCTTAATCATATCTTTAACATACTTAGACTGATGGATAAAGACTCCTCTTTTGGACTATATTATTTGTAATCCAAAAAAGAAATTCAGTTCGCCAATAAAAGACATTTCAAATTCTTGCTACATCATCCTAGCAAAATCCTTACTCATTTTTCATCATCACTACCAAATATAATATCATCAACATATACTTCCACAATAATCATGTTATTACCATCAATTTTGCAATAAAGATTGTTATCTGTTGATCCCCTTTTGAGGCCTTGTTTTTGTAAATAAGAATCTAGCCTTGCATACCATGCTCTGGGTGCTTGTTTTAGTTCATAGAGTGCTTTCTTTAATTTACAAACATAGTATCCTTTTTTAGTTAATTTGAATCCTTCTGGTTGCTCAATATAGACTTCCTCTTCTAAGTTTCTATTGGGAAATGTTGTCTTGACAACCATTTGGTACACTTTAAATTTTCTGTAGCTGGAGAAAGCTAGGAACATCCTAATTGCCTCCAATCTAGCCATAGGTGAAAAGGTTTCTTCATAGTCTACTCCTTCAACCTAAGCATACCCTTTACATACCAATCTGGCTTTGTTCCTAATTACTTGCCCATTCTCATTCAGTTTTTTTTTATACACCCATTTAGTTCCAATGACATTTTTGTTTTTTGGTCTTGGAACTAGTTCCCAAGTTTGATTTTTTTCAATTTGGTCCAATTCTTCATTCATAGCTTTGATCCAATTCTCATATTTACATGCCTCTTTGATTGAGCCAGGCTCAACATGTGACAACAATGCTATTTCTATTTTATACAGTAGTTGTCTTCTTGTGTGCACTCCATCATTCATATCTCCAATAATCAGTTCTTCAGGATGATTCTTTTGAGTAATTACTGAGGGTGTATTTATGTCTCTTCTTGGGAATTCTTCTCTTATCTCTCCATCTTGACTATCTTCTTCATCTTCACTAGTATCCATATCATCCTCTTCCCTTTATTTTTCATTCTCTTATACTTCTTCTACTTGTGTGTCGATTGTCTCATCATCATGTTCATCTTCACTTTCAAGTATGGTCTCTTGATTTTTGATCCTTATTGTTTTTAGGTCATCCACCTTGACATCTGCACTCTCAAAAATATTATGTGATCTAATATTGTAGCATCTGTATGCTTTCTTGTTAGAATCATATCCAATAAAAATACCTTCATCAGATCTGGCATCAAATTTTCCAAGCTTCTCATCAAGTCTTTTGACGTAGCATTTACTTCCAAATACTTTGAAGTATTTTACCGATGGAGCTCTTCCAAGCCATATTTCATAAGGAGTCTTATCACTATTAAACCTGAGATGACCTCTGTCCAATATGTATACTGTTGTGCTTACATCTTCCCTCCAATATCCATCTGACAATTTTGCTTCATTGAGCATAGTCCTTGCAGCCTCATGAACTGTTCTATTCTTTCTCTCAGCAATCCTGTTTTGTTGAGGTATTCTAGCAGCAAAGAATTTTCTTTTTATTCCATGGGTTTCAAAGAAGAGATCAAAATATTTTGAGGTGAACTCACCACCATTGTCTGATCTAAGGCATTTGATTTTTGTCTCCTTTTCATTTTCAACAAGGGTTTTAAAGGTTTTGAATTTTTTAAGTGCTTCTGATTTTTCTTTGAGAAAACATATCCAACCCATTATAGTAAAATCATCAATGAACAACATAAAGTAGGACTCTCCTTGAAAACTCTTGGTCCTTGTAGGTCCACAAAGGTCAGTGTGAACAAGCTCTAAAGGTTTTGATGTTGAGTATTCTTTTTCCTTGAAGCTTATTCTAGTTTGCTTCCCTAGTTGACAACGTCTACACATAGCATTTGAGGGTTTTATGATCTTTGGCAAGTTTCTTACTGCACCAAGATTGCTAACTTTCACTAGATTGTCAAAGTTAATATGCCCCAACCTTCTATGCCATAGGAAACTTTCATCTACTAAATTTGTATGACACTCCTCATTCAATTTTGCATCTAGTATATATAAATTTTCAGGAGTTCTATGAGCAGTACCAACTAATTTTCCCGTGTCTTCTCTCCTAATCTCACATTTTTGGGAATCAAATATGCATAAATGCCCCTGATCATAGGTTTGGCTAACACTTAATAAACTAGGCTTCAGTTTTTCAACAAGTAGCACATTTATGGCTTTGTCTTTTCCCAAACTCACAATGCCTTTGCCAAGTATGTTACCTGAAGCATTATCACCAAATGTAACTTTACCCTTTTGTTTCTTTAAGTCTAAAAACTTGTCCTTGTTACCTACCATATGTTTTGAGCACCCGCTGTCAACATACCAGAGATCCTTTTTATCTTGATCTTTTAGGGCAATAAGACATTCCTTTTTTGATGTTTTTTCTCTCCAAAGTTTCTTTTTCTCTCTAATGAACTTTGGTTGTTCTGAGACTTCCATTAATCTACAATTAATGGCCTTATGTCCATAGTTATGACATCTGAAGCATTCTAGGTCCCCTTCTTCTAGAGGTGCAAAGGAGTTATAGTTTATGCTTTTAACTTGATTTACTGCTTGGTTATCCTTAAGGATATAGTTCTTAACCTTCATATTTTTCCTTCTATATGCTCTACAATTTATAGATTTGTGTCCGAAATTAGAGCATGCAACGAAATAACCAAAGAAAATGCGAGGATACCTGTTTTGATAAAAATTCTTTGGTATCGTCTTGTCTTCCTTCCTGATGGGTGGAAGTAATCCTCTGGAGTTATGATCATTACTTATCTTCTCTTCATTTTTCTTCTTGAATGTACTAAGGAGAGCATATTCATAAGATTTTGAGCTAACTTGGATTTCTTTTCAAGAATAACCTATTCTGTTTTTATTACCTGAATCCCTTTGCGTGGTAATAATATTATCTAATATTTTAGAGCTATTTTCATATTTTGTTTGAATGATTTTTGCATACAGTTCCTTTTTTAGGTGAACTATTTCTGCCTCCATTCTTTCACAGGTTAATTTTTTTTCTTTAAGATACTTTTCCAGACTTTCTTCGATCTTATTTTCTTCTAGGATTTGTTTTTTCAGGTTTCTCATGAGTTTTTCCATCTCCTTTTCTTCTTGTTCATGTTTTTCCTTTTGTTTAACTACAAAACTTTTCAGTTGTCTATATCTGGTTTTGTATTTTCTTAATTCATCCAAGGCACTGAGAAGTTCTTCCTCCATATTAACTTCTGCTTCATCTTCTAACTCTTTCTCATTTTTAATTTTTTCTATCTCATTAGATTCTTCAATACCTAAGAAAAGGACTTCATCATCATCAGATTCATTGTTGTCACTAGACTCTGATGAACTGTTGTTTTCTTCTTTTGAGTAAAAAATATTTTTCCCTTTGTAAAACTTTTTCTTGTAGTGGGTTTTTCCTTCTTCTTGTATTGTTCGGTTTTGTTTTCTTCATCTTCAGGGTCCTCCTTAGGGATAGGGACACTTGGATGAAAAATGACCAAATTTTCCATAGTTAAAACATTTGAAAGGAAGCTTGCTTTTGTACTTCCCTGATCCTTTCTGAAGTTTTCTAATGAAATTGACTTCTTCCACATCAGATTCTTCATGATGGTTGGATTGACGTTTTTGCTTCTGATTTATCTTTGTCTTAGATGCTTTGAAAAATGTTTCATCTTTTGTTGATTTATCATTCCCTGTTCTCATTTCATATGTTGTAAAAATTCCATGGAGTTGATCAACTGTGAGTGTGTCTAGATCAGGTCTATCTTCAATTGAAGAAATCTTTGCATCATATCTCATATGTAACAACCTTAGTATTTTTTTCACAATGGGTTTATTTGTTATCTCTTCTCTTGCCGCTCTAATTGAGTTAACCACTTCATCTACCTTATGAAATTACTGAACAATATTTTATTCTTCTTTCATTTTCAGATTTTCAAACTGGGCTCTATAGGTCTGTAGTTTGGCTTCCTTGACTTTGTCATCTCCTTCATATACAACCTCCAACTTGTCCCAGATTTATTTGTCTTATTTGCAATGCATAACCTTCACACATATAGAATTAGTCAACCCTCCTAGAATTCCATTAACTGCTCTTGAGTTGTCATTACAGATTTTGTTTCCTGCAGCGTCTTTGGGTGGAGTAGTTGGTGCAGTGTAACTATCTACGACAGATTTCCAGATATCAAAACCAAAAGCCAAAAGGAAGTTTTTCATTATTATCTTCCACAGAGCATAGCCTCCTCCATTGAAAAATGGTGTTTTGTTGTTAGACATTCCCTCTTGTTGATCCATCTTCATGATCTACCTTCAAGTTTGTTAGACTGTGTTGAAGGAACCTGCTCTGATACCAATTGAAGGATCAGATCTTGTCACTGAGAGGGGGGGGGGTGAATCAATGACACAAAAATTATATCATTTTATTTATTTATTAATGCAAACATAATTTTAACACAATATTTTATCGTGGAACCCAATTGGGAAAACCACAAACTCTTTTCTATTAACTGCAAAATTTGTTTTACATGTTACATAGAAGGAAGATGTACTTCCTTTTTTTATCAACACCGACTGATCATGATGCACCCACACCCTAGTTCACTAGCACCAACTGGTAGGAGGCTACAACCCCCTGTTTAGTCATCTACAACTGACAAGGAAGCACCAACTCCCTTTGCAGGCACCAACCTGCCCTTGCACCACCCAACCACCCTTATTTTCTGAACCTGGACAACTTTTGTATCAAGTCTTTATTACATCTCTCTCTACTTTTCTGATTAATATATTCTCTCATTTGAACTGCAGAGACACACATATTCTCAACTCTCTTCTTTGATTAATTATATATTCTTCAAACGGTGTGAGAGTGACACATTGTGTCCCTTGGTTTTGAGCCATCGTACCTCTTTGTTTTAACTTAACCATAATCATTGATTATTATTTTTACTGTGAAGGTTTTTCGTAAATTGATCACATATGGATCAATTTCATCTTTTAAACTCGATCTTAAACCTCTGCTATTTTCACAGGAACCGAATTTTATGGAGGTGCTTCCTTCAAACCATTACATGTGACCGAGCGTTACAGAACCACGAGCTTACCAATTACAGCGATGTATTATATTTTACCTTTAAATCTCTTTACCATATGACCAATGAAGGTGACCTCACGTGAGGCGATACGCGCACTTGAGTTCTTATCAATTCAATGGTCATGATTCAATCTCCCGATGATATGGACAGCTGAAGGAACTTCACCCTTCGGTACTTCGGGATTTAAACTTTTCAAACTTACACTATCCTTCCATTGTACTATGATCAGCAATTGAGAATACACCTGAAGTAATCTTTCAAATCAGACGACTCATGTCCTTGATGACATGGTATGCCACACATCCTTTTCTAACATGGTCCCATGACATGGTCTGCCATAGGTCCTTTGTTGACGTGGTCCTCCATATGTCCTTTTCGACGTGGTCTACCACATGTCCTTGCGGACAAGGTCTGTTGATGTAATCTGCCATATGTCTTTGCTGACGTGGTCTGCCACCGTGGTTTTTCACATGTCCTCTTGAATCAGATGGCCGAGGATTACTTCAGATGATCCGATGGTCGATAATTTATTTTGGCTCTCCGGGCTTCAGGAATTTCAAATCTCATAGTTTCTGGAGCGTAACCTCCTCACATATTTAGACCCGAAGTGAAATATGTCTGTTCGATCATGATCTTGGATCAATGACTTGATATATCTATGGTGATTCTCTTCTAGATTATCCTATCCTTCCACTTAGAATGATCCAACGACTGACGGAAATTCGCATAAATGAGATCTTATATCTTACCTTGCTTATCCTATCCTTCCACTTGAAAATGATCTGACAACTAACGGGAATTCGGGTTTGACCCGACGACTGACAGGTATTCAGATAATCCAATTCTCAACCCTTTAGCCCCACTTATCCTATCCTTCCACTTTAATATGATCCGAATTTTGACGAGAATTCGGGTTTGATTTGACGGCTGATGGGTATTCAGATAATCAAATTCTCAAATTTTTCCCTGCTTATCCTATCCTTCCACTTTAAAGTGATCCAACGGTTATGAAAAAACTCAAAGAATATCAATGATTGACAATGATTGTGGAACCACAGTTTGCGAGTGATTTAAATCGTCACCCAAACTCTGCAATTTGAAGTTGTGCGTTGTTGGTGAGTCAACCACAGTCGTCGATCTTTGAAGCTATAAGATCTGACGGTCCTGACTAATTGCGGGATTGGAAATAAAACAATGTTTAATTCTCCTTTCAATATTCACAATCTATCCCTGCCGTAGATTTGGCGATTGTGCATCCGACGGTCATGACTCAATCTGACTTAAACTAATCGTTTGTTGGATCAACCACAGTCGTCGATATTCGAGTCTATTATATCTGACGATCTAGACCAATTGCGGGATTGGAACTAGAGAGTCGTTTAATTATCCTTTCGATCTCTACAATCTATCCCTATCATTGATCTGGTGATTGCGCATCCGATGGTCACAACTCAATCCAACTTAATCTGATCACTTGTTGGATCAACCACAGTCATTGATATCCGAGTCTATGAGATTTGACGATCTAGACCAATTGTGGGGTTAGAACTAGCGAGTTGTTTAATTCTTCTTTCGCTCTTTGTAATTCATCCCCGTCACTGATCTGGCTTGCAGATCTGATGGTCACAATCCTCCAATGGTCCTAAAGCCCACGATCACTCATATGACCGATGTTCGTTATATGAGATGATCAACACCGTCAATTTCTTGATCGGACAACTGCTGAGGCTTCTTACCTTTTCTTGTGCATTGGTCGACTTCTGAATATTTCCATCGATCCCGATGACACTTCTGCAATGCACTCTTCCTTCTGAGCTTTGATCTTCATTCACTTCCGTACTATGTTTTCCCTTCTGATATTTGATCTTCATACTGTTTGACATCTTCTGCTAACTGATATACTATTGACATCAATGACAATCTCATCTCTAGTAATTCATCATTAACAATAGATCATCACATCGACTGTTGACATCAATGAAAATATGTCCAACACTGTGAAAAAACTCTGTAGTTTCCGTAGCACCATTCCTGTGAAATAGCTTTGCAGTTTCCGTAGTGCCATTCCTATGTTTGGATAGGATATTTCGTAGTGCCTTTGGTAGCACAACTTTAGAACAACCTGTATAGACGATTCTGTAGCGCCATGGCACTACAAAATCTTTGTGTTTTTTCTGTGTGATGTAACAATTATTCAAAAACAAAAAAAACTTAGTTGATTGACTAGGAGCAGGGCTATGCCTGTATAGGTGGAAAAATCATACTTCCTTTAACATTTCAAACTTGAAAAATCTGATCACCCACGAAAATGGATCTGTCATCCCCCCAAGTACTTCCTCAATCTAGCACTCCTCCTTGTTGCAGGAGAACTTCCCTTTGTCGTGGAAACATCTCTTTTTTTAGCAAGGATACTCTTCTCTACTGCAGGTTCATCTCTTTCTATTGCAACTTGTACTAGAACATTTAAGTTCCTCTGACCTAAATCATTCTTGAAGGGCTGCAATTCTTCCTTGAGCTTCATGTTTTGGGATTGAATACTTATGTTTTTACTGTACAAAGTCTTAAGTTGTCCATGGAGAGGTAAGAATCTTCTTGCTGTAACCTTTCCAAATCAAGGGTTTCATTGTACATGTCCATGAGCTCCTTCATCTTTCTTCTCCCAGTCAAGCTTTTTTCCTTCAAACAGACTTCCTTTCTAGCATCCCTGAGTTGTCTAATTAATCTTTTGAAAGTGGTATTGTCAGGGGGAGTGCTGATGTTGATAACCTCAATAGGATTGTTAGTGGCTTTACCTTTACCTTTATCTTTCTGCTGAACATAAGCTTTGGCTATAACCTCAATAGGCTCCTCAATGGCTTCATCTCTACCTTTAACTTTCTTTGGGACTGAAACCTTGGGTATGGCTTCTACTTCAACAACTTCTTTGTGGGATGATGATCTAATAAAAGGCCTCCTAACTCTGGTCTTAGCTGTTGGAGTAGGTGAAGGGAAATGCAATTTTATCCCCCTCTTGGCTGTGGTTTTGGTCGATGAAGGAACTTATTCCAATTTAGGTGCAGAAGTAGGTGAAAATTCTCTCTCTAGGGAGTGATGAACCTCCCTCTCTTCTTATTGAATTTCCTTAGGGGTTTCTTATTCTTGGGTAGTAGGTTAGTTTTTTTCTTCTTTCTTGTTCTTGTTGGGGAAAAACTACTAGATGGAAAAGGGATCTGCATCCTGGATTGACGGGTAGAGGCTATATCTAGCTACATATTGGCAGAGACAATGAATTGTTCCCAAGAAATGTTCATTTTCTTCAACTCTTCCACAACCAACATCCTCATCAACCCAGAGTGGAAAACACTAGTGTCCACATCGTTGGACTTGGCTTGAACTCTATCACACATCTTTCCCATACTTCTCAATAGATAAAAAGGGATATTCATTGAATCCTTACCAGTGAAATGTAGCAAGAGTCTTATGTGATACTGATATATCATGTTAAATATTCCCTCACATGTAAAATATCTTTGGGTAATCTTCAACATTTTATCAAAGCCTTTAACTAGGTGGCTCCTAGGCACTCCCTTAAACAAATTGTATTTATGATAGTCTGGTTTGAGGAAATACTTGGAAAAGTATGCATTGCAGATCATGGATTTGAACCAACTCTCACCAGTGTTTTGTATCTCAGTGGTTGCTGCAATAGAGGCCTCAAATACCTCAAACTCAAGGTTTCCTACCTTGGTCCTAATGCCATCAAAGTGTAATGCAAACTACCTTGCTACTTCAGGGTGTCCCCTCTTCATGTTTTGGAAAAAAGAGAGGCATTCAACCCTTTGGAAAACCCCCCTGACCATAGGCTCAACATCAAATAGGTGCATATAAGAAGGATCAATCCTGACCACACTCCCTCCCTTTTGAGAGTTCTTCCTTTGAGGTGTATCCATGGATAGAAATAGGGGATCAAATACTGTAATGCTATGAGGGGTATAGAAACCAAACAGAGGTGAAGATCTATGAGGTTTGAATGTGATCAATGGTTACTCTTTCAGGGCTTTTCCTTCGACTCACTTTTGAATTAACAATAAACTGGTCTGATGGTTTTAAAAAATGGGGAAAGAAACTCTGAGAAAATGTATGCAGGGGTGCAATGTTCAGGTTTAGACTATCATTATGCCACCATACAAGGTCATCAAAGATTTAAAACGTAGGGGATTATCTCCTCCTCATTGCTAGCGGAATTTGAGATAAAAATGTAGGATGACACAGTGAATAAGGGAGGATAATGCATGGATATATGAACACAGAATATGGCACTGATCTAACAAGGAAAATGCAGTACTGGGAGAGGGGATCTGTAGCATAGTTTTGGCAACGATTTTTGTAGTGCAATGTGGACACATGAGCCAAGTGGTGAATGGGCATTCAAAGCTCTGAAGTAAAATGGCTTGACCTCAATATAGGAAAAATTCAGTTGGAAAATGGCTATGGAGTCTGTGGTAGAAGAGGTATAGAGGCTAGTAGGTGGGAGAATATGCATCCTGCAGCACCAGATGCTACCAAAAGATAAGGCAGGGGTATCTTAACACTTTTCCATGTAGCTGAAAAGGCTCACGAAATACCTGGAGGTTATGGTTGATGAGTGGAATATTTGTAACAAGCTATGGAATTGTTACATCCACCTCAGCCTCCAATTTAGCTCGAACAGTCGATCCCATAGTGCAATACGCAACTTTTTCTGAACTAGTGGTTTCAACAACGTCGAGCTTAGGAGGAAAATTTAAAATTGATAAAGAGTTAGCAACCTCATAAATGACCAAATCTCAATATTCCTTTTGAAGAAAAGGGTGTTGAAAATAATGAAAGACGTGACATCATTTGATGATGGAGAATGATGGTAAAGGAGCATAAGGATAGAGGTGCGCTATGAAAATGCCTAGTGAGTTGGCATCACCCTTTTAAAAGTTTGATTTGACTCCTTAACGGGCATAGGGACATCATGGAAAGGATAAATATCATGAGTGGATGTAGTGACTTGTCAGGTTATTAGGATCATGGAGTTGATAATGCTTGGTGTCAAGTCAAATGGTGAGTCAAAAGACATAAAATATAAAATGAACCTAGGCTATAACCATATGCGTGGGCCACAAATATGAGATAAAACCCAAGTCTTTATTTGTTTAGACTAACCTAAGAAAATCAGAAAAATAAAAATAAAGCAAACCTAAAGACTAATGGATAAAAATTAAAACCTAAGGGACAAAAGACCCATGACAAATTCATGTGATAACACATCCCACCACAACACTGTACGTCCTTTTAATATGGTGACAACATGCTTCACCTTCTTCTCCTCGTCGATGTCTTTATAGTCGAAGTACTTGTCCATTGACCTTATCCAATCTAGCAATTATTCAACATCTAAATTGCCTTCATACATCAGGATGTATATATTTTCTCTAGCTCCCAATTTAACAACTACTTTCAGCAAGCACTCTTCTATAGCATCCTCTACTACAACTTCTTCAACTTCCACTTCTTCATTTTCTGCATCATTGACGTCTCCAACATCAGGTGCTCTCCTTTGTGTTGTCTCCATAGCATCAAATCTTGCACGAAGCTATCTCATCTCCCTTTCCACAACTTGATTTTCTACAGGTAGCTCTGCACATCTTCTAGGCGGCATGGTGCTGAACTTTCTCCTTTACACAACTACCACTTGATGTATCTGATAACACTAGATGTTATTAGACTACTTCTTTTCACCTTTGCATGCTATTTGCAAGCAAATTTCCTCTTTGATACCAATTGATGATATCAAACTATCTCTTTTGTCTCTTTCCTGCTACTTGAAATAAGAAACAATCTCTAATACCACTTGATGCAACTCCCCTCCCCTCTTAGGGATTCTACGATCTCGGTCAAGGATATTCGAAAAACTTAAGCCAAATTGTCTTTCCGGGCCTCTAGCGGACCCTAGAACAACTTACACATGCCTTTGATTGTTATCTCGCAGGTTTGAATTACCCGCACAATCATTTTATAGCACCTCTGGTAACTTTAATTGGCGGGCGCTAACTCCACTGGCTAGGCTCTTATTCTCTGTGACCATGGGCTATAACATCAGGCCAACCCTCTTCTTGACTTCAAGCTTAAGAAATATTGATACCTCCACCCTTGTTTTCTTCCAAAATGTGTTTCCATTGAAACACATGGATCTCTATCGCGTGTCCTCTTGGATTCGACGGTCCAAATCTACTTCGGCCTTTGCGACTTCGCGATGATTGCACTTGATCCATGCAATTTCTCTTGAACTCTCTAATATGCTTCCACATATCCTCCTCTCATCCAATGGATAGGATCACTCTACGACTATGGTGACCCCCACTCTCACAACACTTCCAAGCCTCCGAACCACGAAGTGTCGAAAGACTCCATGGCTAACCTCCATGCAACTCTCCCATATCTGAAAGTCTAGAACGATCCCACTTCCTCCCAAATAGATCTTGCTCATTAAATAGGGGAACCTTCAAGAACTCCTCCTTATTGAAGGATTCTCATTGCTACCTCTTCTGAGCTTGTTCCTTCTTTAAACCTCTAACTACTCATAGCTTTTCTTCGACACTTAGTTGAAACTTACCCTGTGCACACCTTGCAATAGGTTTTCCTGCAAAACTTAGCTTCTTTGTGGATGTTTGTGCACACCTTGTGATGGTTCTTCAACACTCTTTTGTAAATACTCTTAAGTTACTCCTCCTGGACTTGTGAGTCAAAATACTCTATCAACGCACTCCTTGCAGACAATATGCACTATCTACATTCAAATCTCCAAGTTATCTCTCTTGGACTTGTTCCTCCTCGCCACTCTGAACTTCTCAGAATGACTCCTTCTATACTTATCCAAGTATCAACCCTGCTCACTCCTTACAACAAAATTCCTTCAACTTGAATCTTGATGGGTGACTGTGCACTCCTTGCAATAGTCCTTCCATGACTAAATTTTTCCTCCTTAACAATATGACTCTGAGTGCATTTCCGCCTACGCACACTTTCAAGCTATCCATCCTGAACTTTCTAAGTCTAAACAGACTCTGTCTATGTACACCTTGTGGACATTTATGCTCTCCTTGCATACAAAAGTTTCATGTTATCTCTTCTGATCTTCTGAGTCAAAATAGACTCTGTCAACACACACCTTGTAGAGACTATGCACTCCTTGCATAGGCTCATGGAAGAGAAACAATTGAAACTTATCTAATATCTCACAGATTCATACATTCAACCATGTAAATGCATTCATGACATAAGAACAAGTAATAACAAAGAATTTCAATTAACAAAAATCCTACCATTCATTCATTCAGATAGACATAGTACATCAACACCAAACATGTAGAATAATGCTTCTCTATTATATTCCTTTGAATGATATGTACATGGACTCATAAAATTCTCTCCAGCGTCTATTAGAAACTCTTAACAACAATAATCTTCAACAACAATCGACTAAATTGCAACAAAATCTACTTCAACAACCTCATTTGGGCAACCATACATTTATTTATACAAAAGAGCTCATAGAGATTTTCCCTCCAACTACCTTAGTGCTATCCTATCGAAATAAAATATGTCAACTACTAAGGATTTATTACAATAAATGTTTGAGACAACCAGATAAGAGCAAACACATCGAATCTGTACTGCAAGCTACTACATTAAAGAAAAATACATTCCCCATCGATCTCATGCGATCGTTCAACCTATAAGCATTAAAGATGTTCTTTAATTTCAATCTTTTCAAGATATTTACATGACAAGCCTTCTTAAATTCAAAATCATCACTTCAAAATGTGTGCTAATGCACTGAGCTATCTTCCACTCATGCCTTGATGACGATGCTCTTGCATCAATAAGGGATAAGACATTCTATGTTAATTGTTTTTTTAAATTTCGTTAAACCATCATTGGATGTTTGATGACATTTTGTCGATATTTAGACCACATTATGTCGATATTTAGATGAACGTTTGCGATGAAATTTTGTCGATCTTTAGATGAAAAATTGTGATGAAATTTTGTTGATCTTTAGACGAACTTTTGTGATGAAATTTCATCGGTTTTTAGATGCACGTTTGTGACTAAATTCTGTCAATATTTAGATGGATGTTTGTGACAAACTTTTGTTGATATTTAGACGAACATTTGCAACGAATTTTTTTTGATCTTTAGGTGAACCTTTGCAATGAAATTTAGTCGATATTTAGAAGAACACTTGTTATGAACTTATGTTGATCTTTAGAAGAAACCATTATTCATCGATATTGCGACACCTTTCTAATGATGAAAATGGGTTCAATCATTCATTGGAAGATCAATGTTTTTGTGACGCAAATTCATCGATAAATTGTTGCTCGGAACTACGATGGGATCACCACATCCATATTCTAGTTGCACCACTTATCCTTATGCTTTTGCAGCTCGAATTATCTTGGATCTATTGTTCATTATCATCTTATCTTCAATGCATGCTCAACACTACCTCTACACCCTTTTTCTTATGTCCTTCCATGGATTCGTGTTTCTAGTTATGGATCGATCCTTGGACCTATCATTTGCAGGGTCATTTCATTCTTCTTGTCTTCATTCAAACAAGATCTCCATAGTCATATTTTGTGCACAAATTCTTATCAATTTGCAAAGACATTCATAGTCTCCCCTTATCATCAACAATGATCAGTCTCCCCCTTCTTGTGATATAAATGACATCCTTGGACATCAATGACAACACAGTTTCCAACAAAATCCCCCTTTTCCATTGATGGAAACATGTCTCGCCTTTTTCAAATCTCTCCCTTTCTCTGTTTTCTGCTCCTTTGACATCAATGGCAAATGGATTATCTCCCCCTTACATTAAATCTTTATTCTTTGTTATGAAAATAACACCTTTCTTCTCATCTTTCTGCTGCTCCCCTTGAGCTTGAGATCCTCTTGGAGGACTTTAGTGAATGGATGGCATAGGAACTACCCCCAATTTATGTCTGGGATAATCAAATACCTCTCTAGGAAGAATTTGTGTAAATATATCAAAAACCTATTCCTTTCTACCAATATATTCCATCTTGTCATTTTGTTCTATGACTTGATCTCTTAAGAATGATACTTGATTGGAATGTGCTTTGTATTTGAATGCATGAAAGGGTTCTTGGATATATTTATTACACTAGTTTTGTCACACAATATTGATATTGATTGATTATACTCTACTTGAATTTCCTTCAGTGTTTGTTTCATCCATAGTACTTGTGTACAACAGGTTGTTGTTGCTATGTATTCTACTTCTATTGTGGATAGGGAAATTGATGATTGCTTCTTGTTTAAACAAGGAACTAGATTGTTTCCCAGAAAGAACGCTCCACCACTGGTGCTTTTTCTATCATCCACATAAAATACAATGATTAACATCTTTTCCCTATCTATTTCTATTTTGATGTAAATATTTCTATTTGATGTTCCTCTTTCAAAACCTTGTTGTTGCAAGTACTTGTCAAGTCTTGAATACCATGGTCTTGGAGCTTGCTTTAATCCATAAAGGGCTTGAATCTGCAAACATAATCTTCATCTTCTGACAATAATAATCCTTGAGGATGTTGAGAGTACACTTATTCCTCTAAATATCCATTCAAGAATATTGACTTGATATCCATTTGATACACCTTAAAATTCTTGAATCTTGCAAATGCCAAAAACATTCTAATGGGTTCCAGTCTTGCAACAAGTGCAAATATTTCTTCAAAGTCAATACCTTCTACTTGAGTATACCCTTTACAAACTACTCTTTATTTGTTTCTTACTATGTTTCCATCTTCATTCAACCTATTTCTGAATACCCACTTTGTATCGATCACTTTTTTATCTTTGGGTCTTGGGACAAGTACCCGTGTCTGATTTTTCTCAATCTAGTTTAGCTCTTCTTCCATAGAATTCACCTAATGTTGATCATTACTAGATTTTTTAAAGCATTTAGGCTCTATTTTAGACAATAAAGAGAGATTTACCTATTTAGAACTACTTTCCAGTTTTCTCCTAGTTCGAGTCTAAGCATTTCTGTCACCAACAATTAAGTATTATGGATGATTTTTCTACACATACCTTGATGGTGTTTGTGTATCTTGGCATTTTGTTTCATGTTCTTCTTCTTTTCATATGCTTCTTATTCTTATTTCTTGTAATCCATTTCTTTTGCTTCTATTTTTTTCTTGTGTGGTAGTTCTTCATCTATTCTGACATTAACACTTTCATCAATCTTGTGTAGTCATTTGTTGTAAAATATATAGGTTTTGTTTCTTGATGAATATCCAAGAAAAATTCCTTCATCTTCTCTTGAGTCAAACTTACCTAGATCCTCACTGTCTCATTTGATGTAACACTTTCTTCGAAAGATTCCAAAGTGTTTGAAAGATGTTGTTGGATCTTTCCATAGTTCATAGGGTGTATTATCACTGTTAACTTTGATTTTCCCTCTATTTAGAATTTACATAGTAGTGTAAACTACTTCTCTCCAAAACTTTTCTGACGGTTTTAATTCATTTAACATTGTCCTGATAATTTCTTGTACATGTCTATTTTTCCTTTCAACTACTCTATTTTGTTGAGGAGTTCTTACAACTGAATACCGTCTTTTGATTCCATGGGTTTCACATAATTCTTCAAATTCATTGGATGTGAAGTCACCTCCATTATATGACCTTAAGCATTTGATTTTCATATCAGTATCATTCTCAACTAAATATTTGAATGCTTTGAACTTTTCAAATTCCTCAGATTTATTTTTTAGAAAGGCAATCCAAGTCATTCTTGTATAATCATCAATGAGAAACATAAAATGGATTTCTCCTTGCAGGATTTGTGTTCTTGTTGGTCCACAAAGATATGTATGCACAAGTTCCAATGGATTTGATGTTGCATATTCATTTGTCTTGAAGCTCACCCTCGATTGTTTTCCATGCTGAAACTACTTACAAACAATGCTTGAAGGTTTTATGATCTTTGGCATACCTCTTACAACTTGTTTGGTACTGATTTTTACCAAGTTGAAAAAGTTCATATGACCCATTCTTTTATGACACAACCAACTTTCATCTATCTTCCCCATGAATCATTGTATCTATTAATTTCATCAAGAATGTATACGTTGTTTGGGGTCCTGATTTCTTTTGCAACTAGCTTGCCGGAATTTTCTTTTCTGATCACACTCTCAGGAGTAAAAAGTAAGAGTGTGTCCTTGGTCACACATCTGGATTACACTAAGAAGATTGTGTTTCAATTTTTAAACACACAAAACCTTTTCAACTTTATCTCTTCCATTGTCAAGAATGAGAGTGACTTTTCCAACTATATTTGACTTACCATTGTCTCCAAAGGTAACACTACCTTCATTCTTCTTCAGGGTAATAACAAATTTTCTATCTCTTGTCATGTGACTAGAGCACCCATTGTCAATGACCCACTTATCCTTATTATTTTGTGCAGGAAGTGCATCTTGAATGAACATGGAATTTTTTTTCTTTTTTTCCCTTTGTTCCTAATCTATTTCCATGATTATCGAGACTTCCTCTTTCTGGTCTTTTCTAAAATCACTTCTGCAAAAAATTTCTATGTTCCCAAAATATTGCAGTTGTAACATATGATGTTATAGTTCAACAAAGGGAAAAATGAGTTTAATATATCCTTGAGAATCCATGGGTATCTCTGTTGTTGTTCCTCATATAAATGTTTCTTACATTTTTTCTACAATCTATTGCCTTATGAACAAACCATTGCAAGAGTAACAATAGCCAAAGAAGGAATTTTGGTACCTGATTGTGTGATTCTATGTTGATGGGAGAGTCTTCCCAATTCTTTCCTAGTGAGGAGGATTTGTCTTCTGTGGAACATACTGATCATCCTTCCTATTGTCTTCAAGCTTGATAGAATTATTGATTATATCAGCATAACTCTTGGTCCTTTATTCACTTGAATGTTTTGAAGAGGTTGAGGCTTCTTCATTAGCAACCTCCTTCTTTTCACTGTACCCAAGACTAGTCTTGTCAAATGGTGATATTTGATGATTTAGGATTTTATTCAAGGTTGTAGAGCTCTTTTCGAATTTGGTATTGGTATGCGATTTTTACAACTCCTTTCTTAGATAGACTATTTTAGATTCTAGATTGTTCCCACTATCTTCTTTTTCTTTTAGTTGGGCTCTTAAGACTTCTTCAATTATATTTTCCTCTTCTACTTGTTTTTTTAAACTGATGATGATCTTTTTAGTTTTATCAAGCATTTCTTTTAAAATAAGCATTTATATTATATATTTCTTCATTTTCTTCTTTGGTATCCCTTTTTTGTTCCTTAGTTTCTCTATTTCATTTAGAGAAGATATGAGCTCTCCTTCAAGATCTACTTCTGCATAAATATTAAAGTCTTCTTCTTTCGTTAAGTCCGAATTTTTATTTTCTAAGAAATCAGTCCATGTTTGTAAACCAATAAAGGGAATTTATTCTTTTTCACTATCACTATCATCTAACAAGCTACTTTCTTCATTGGTATACAAATGCTTCTTTTGTCTATACAAAATTTTCTTTTGTCTACATTACTTTTTCTTCTTTTCAATCTCACCCTTCTTGTACCTTTTGAAACTAGAATTTTCTTTCACATTGCTATATTCCTTCTTTACATAAGGAAATTTAAGCAAAGTGTCCTACTTAATCACGGTTAAAGAATTTGAAGGGAATCTCACCTTTGTATTTTCATGCCCCCCTCTTGAGATTTCATGTCCCCCTCTTGAGATTTCTGATAAGTTAGCTTCTTCCTCATCCAATTCGCTGTCTAAGTTGTCATAATTTTTGTACTCTTTTTTCTTTATCTTCTTTGATGATTTGAAAGTTTCTTCCTTCCTTGCTGGTTTTTCTTGCTTATCATTTTATATTCTCATTTCATATGTCGTGAGAATTTAATGTAATTCATTCATTGTTAAATTTTCTAGGTCCTTCATTTCCTCAATGGTAGATATCTTGGGATTGAATCTTGAGGGAAGTGATATAAGTGTTTTTTGCACAACAATGGTTTCTTTAACCTCCTCACCAAATACTATGATGGTGTTGACAATCTTATCTATTCAAAGAAATTATTATGCAAGACTCTCTTCTTATTTCATCTCAAGGGTCTCATATTGTCCTCTATAGGTTTGTATTTTTTTTTATTGACTTTGTTGTCACCTTCATAAATTTTCTATAATTTGTCCCATATCTCTTTTGTTGAGGCATAATGCAGGAATTTGACAAACATTGATTCTGCCAGACCACACGAAATTTTATTCTTGGCCTTAGATTTATTGTCACTGAGTTTTATAGCAGTTGTAAGTATAGGTGGGGTTGTTGGAGCCATGTAACCATTCTCAACTGCATTTCAAACTTAAAATCCAAGAGATATCAGATAGGTTTTCATTCTTTTTCTCCAGAATGCATAATTTTATCCATTGAAAAATGGAGCTCTCTTTGTAGAAAAAACTTCCTTATCCATGTGTGCTGCAGGGATTCACCTTCCATTTGTTAAACTGATTCTAAAGGAAATTGATCTAATACCAATTGTTGGCACAATTACTTATATTGAGAGGGGGGTGAATCAATATAAGACTATTTTTATTTTTCTTACAATCTTTATCAATTTATTGCTTCATCAGTCATAAGAAGTTAGTGATAAATGCACATACAAACATATAATCCATAGTACACAAATATTTAAAGTGGAATCCCAAATAGGAGAAAACCACAAAAAAATTCTTTATAAAATCTTGTAGGCACCAACCTTCTATTACAATGATTGCAGGCACCAACCTGCAGTAGGCACCAATCTCTATGACTGAGTATCAACTCAACAATAATGTTTGCATGAACCAAACTATAGGTGACACCAATCCCCTTAGCTGAGCACCAACTTAGTTCTTCCTGTAGGCACCAACCTACAATTGTTATATTCGTAGGTACCTATCTACAGGGGACACCAATCCCTTTAGCTAAGCACAAACTCAACAGATCCTATAGATACCAATTTTACTAGAAACATAAAACTGTTCAAGTTGTTAATAATACTATATTATGTCTTTCCTTCAAGCCTTCACTTACACAACTCTGCCACTCAGTCTCTATTGTCGAAGTTCTCAATATCCATAGTTCCAGAAGTTAGTTTTTCCTTGCACCTCCCAGACACCCTTACATTATTTTCCTTTCATTCTCTAGCATTCTTGAACCTCAAATCCTTAGAGCTTCTCTTCACATGATCTACAGTTACTCGCACTTCTCACTCTTCCATCCTTTTTTTGCACATATATTTTTGAACTGGATTCAAGCATTGTTAATTATACAAAACATGCATCCAAATATTATCCACATATCCAAAGAATATTTCCATGGGGTTGGCTCTTGATCCCTTTGAATCTCCTTGAATTTTTCTATAGAAATATACTTCTAACTCGGTCTTCAATTTCCTTCCATCGCACACCATCCTCTCTTTGGATAGAGCATGAACCATGACACTCAACAGTCATTGGATCGTATTAAGATTCAATATAAACTATTTATCTATTTCATTATTCATCAAAACACACAATACACCCTTAATGCTCAACAATCGTAAAACATACCATCCAACCATAATGCACAACATCTATCAAATCATCCCTTGAATCAAATTGTAACCATTGATCTCATTCACTAGTCATTAACATATGCAAAAAAATCTTAACACACAATAGTTGTTGATGATTTCCTTAATAAGATCTCAACTATTTATTTTCTCATCACCCAAACACTCCTTGTAACCACAATTCGTAAAAATCGTTTGATCTTCCCTTGATTATATATTAGCCATCAATATATTCTTCTTTAGAATATAGGGACCACTTGATATTTAGAATACAACCATCATCCGATCAGATCTCTGGTTGATCTTGACCGTTGATCTATCTTAATGTATTCATCGTGGGTCTAAGGCATATTTATTCTTCATTTCAAACTTCCTTGACCCTGAAATTACATCCTCAAGTTCCATCATACTCATTTTTCTCCTATACTTAGATGCATTTTGAAGAATTTATAAGCGGGTCTAAGTCATATCTTTTCATACCTCTTCAACCTATAGACTGCACCTTCACATTTTGCTGCACTCATTTTGCACCCATACTTATATGCATTTCCAATAATTTTTCCGCGGGTCTAAGGCATATCTTTTCATACTTCCATGACCTCCATAATGCACCTTCATGATCCACCGCACTCACTTTTCACCCATACTTAGAAATGTTTCTTAAGTATTTTTTTGTAAGTCTATGAGACATCATGATTTGTCATATCTCTTACCCTATGGGTCATCTGATTTGTGAAAGTGGCAACCTGCTCGACCATCCGATCAATTCCTAGTACTTAGACCATTTTTGACATCTCATTGTACGTCTAAGCCTTTTCCCAATTCACTTGTCTATCTTTGTGACCTCGTTCGTCTAATCGATTTCTCTTGGTACTTAGTCATTTCTTAGAAGTCTCTTGGTACTTAGTCATTCTTGATACTTAGCCAATTCTTTGAAATATTAACACAAGTCTGAGGGTCTACGGAATTTTCCCGACTCTATATCTGTGACCTCATTTCTCCGACCAATTCTTGACACTTAGATGATTTTTCGAAGTCCCACCGAGGGTTTCTTACACCTAGTTGATTTTCTAACTCTCATCGCAGGTACATGGGCTCGCGGGTATGATTTTTTGTCATTCTCACTATCTCTATGATGTCTTGGTACTTGGTAATTTTTTTATATCTCTCATGTTGACATTGCAGATGAGGTGGCTTCTGTGTGGATGTCTTCTTCATGCACACTGGATGATGTGGCATAGGTATGTGTCTTGACATGTGGCATTGCATGCATAATCACTAGTGTGGACTTCCTCTGATCTGGCATTCATATGACTAGACATGTGGTGTTGATGAGGTTGTTATGATGGAATTGACATGACTAACCTATCCCACCAAGTATCGAACCCTAAAATTTGATATTAATCATTGATCTATGGAGATGAATGGTCAGGATCTATCCTATTCCAGGTCCATAGTTATTTATTCTAAAAGTTAACACATTTCACACAGTTCCATGACTCTTTGTTCACATTCAAACTATGTTCTTTCATGTTTTCATTATAAACCCTTTATGTCAATTTTCACATGTGCTCTATGTGACTACTTTTCAAATCTGAAAATTGCTTCCTAATGAGCAAACAATAACACCCTATTTGTTATCACTGAACAATTTTACACTGAAAATTATGACTGAAATTATATGTAGTGGTAACATAAAAGATTAGAGATGAATTATCAACACAACTGAGACACATATTTTTGTTCTGTAAACTTTATCAAATTCATAAAATCTAAGGGAAAAACCATCCCTCCTGGTCAACACACTTTGACCAAATCTAGGGACAACCTTGTCCATCTCAAGACAGAAAAATCAGAAAAATACCCGGAAATCACCTTTGCTTGAAAAATCTATTGCTACCACATGTACCCTTGCGGACATCAGTCGTACGACTACTGATGTCATTAGTACATATTGGTGTACCTTCCCAAGACACTCGCATGTGTGACCTAAAGTACCTCACCTATGTGACATGTAAACCTCACATATGTGGTTGAATATTCCCACACGTGCATATGTACAGTTTACTCACATGTGCAGCTTGTACCTTATTCCTTACACGTGTGCTTCTTCTCCTCTCCGCCTTCACACATGTGACCTCAAATGTGTGCCTCTCTTGGCTGGGAAAGATGCCTTCCTTGGATTGAGACAAAAATAGAAAATTACCTCCAAACCCTTGGCCAGATTTTCCACAATTGCAGAATTTCCCTTCTTGAAACTTCCAAGCTCCTAGCACAAGGGCACTCTCACTTATGTTAATTCCATTATGCATAATGATCAAATGTCACAATGACATCTCTCCTTTATATACAAGTCTTATGAGTGAGTTTAGGAACCCCTTCTAAACTCAACAATTAATTAGAATATTTTAATCCTCTTTGTGGGTGTGGCACCCCCACAGAAGCCCACAAATCCCATCACCTTTCTCATGAGGCCCTACACTCATCCTGAGTCTGATTTCACTGAAATGAAAGGCTAATAACAAAGTTACTGACTTAACGAGAACTGTGACCTCAAAATGAGAACTCTAACCCTTAAAACTCATATTTTTGCAGGAAAAAAATGAAAATCAACCCCCAAATCAAAAAGTGGTGCTACCAGTAGCACCATTTTTCCTAGCAGGGTCAAAATTACTACATTTTCAGGCATGGCCTTCAAAACTCATACAGTAGCTCAGAAAAACCTTAAAATGAACACCTAAATAAAAAAGTGACGCTACCTCAAGTAAAATGTTTTTTTACAAACATTAAAATTATAGCTAATTATGACCTAATTGAAATTGTGGCATTAACAACATATCATATGCAAATAAAAAACCCAAAATTGGATCTGAAATGGTCACTTGAAAATTTATTTTGCAATTTTTTTTTGAAATTTACATTAAAAAATAAATAAAGAGAAAGGAAAAATCTTCACAATTTTTTTAAATGAAGAAAAAAGTACGTTTAAAAAAAATATTCAAAAGCCAAATTAAAAAAAAAAAAACATTAAAAAAAAGGTGGGAAAAAAAAGCTAAAAATAAATGAAAAAATTTAAAATTTCTCGAGAAAACAATAAAAAAAAATTTCGTTAAAAACAATTAATTAAAAAACCACCGAAACATTAAAAAAA
>ML795907.1:168533-184707 GCA_009831015.1 Picea engelmannii
TATATATATATATATATATATATATATATATATATTGAACGAGAATAATGCTTCTCTGCAGTTTTGAAGGAGATATTTTTTCTAACATTATATCTCTATGGTTTTGAACGAGAATAATACTTCTCTTCGTTTTTTTATATTTTTTTACGAGAATAATCTCTGCAGTTACTCTCTGTGATGTGAACCATAATACTTCTCTATGGTTTTGAGCTCTTGATCTCTCGATGAGGGGAACTTCTCTGCGGGTTTTAGAATGCTCTCTGTGATTTTTAATAATTTTTAGTTCTTGCTTCCTCCACCCGTTGATCACTTGGGCGTGTTTTCATAAATTAGTTTTGGCTTCTTCAACCGTATGAGCACCTAAACATGTGAAATCAGGTGAGTCACTTTTTACTTTGACTTAATTTTAATTTAAAATATATTAACGTGTGAAAATTAAAGAGATTTAAATATATTTTTTTATCTATTTTTTTAAGTTTAATAAGTAAAAGTTGATTTGAGAGATAATAATTGTTACATTTTTCTCTTCTTTTCAATATAAGCACTCCACCATCTATGCCAAAAAATCAGCGTATCAGGGGGAGGCCCCCAAAAATCACCCTAGAGATCCTTTTTGATTATATGGAATCATTAGAAAAAAGGAGAGAAGAGAGATATGCCAAAAGCCAAATAGAGTTAGAATCATTAGAAAAAGGGAGTGAAGAAAGAAACGTAATACTCCAAATAGAGCTAGAGTCAATGCTTCATAAAAAAAATAGACTCTTCAAAGATACCATTCAAACTCGAATAGAGGATAGATTCTTAGGGGTCAAGAGTGAATTACAGACAATTGAGGATAAGATTCAAGAAATGGAAAAAAATAAACAATCAACCCAAGAAGGAGAGGATGAAGACAATCACAACTTGAGAGATATGATTAAAGAACTAGAAGAAAAACTAACCAACAATTTGACCCTCAGTAATCTGGAAAACAAATTGGATATCAAACTCATCAAATAGGAAATTAATAAGATAATTGAATTGGACCATGAGCATAATAAAAGATCCTTGAACCTCATAATTTTTGGTATAAAAGAACAACAAGAGGAGGATACACTAGTAATAGTAAAAGAAGAATTAAATAATAAATCACAAGTTGATATAACTTACCTCATAGAAGCAAAGAGGCTAGGAAAAATAATTGATCACAAAGATAGGTTGATTCGTGTCAAAGTAAGTTGTAATGACCATAAATATAGCATACTCAGTAAATCTTTGAGCTTAAAAGGGTCAAGAATATTTATAAATGAAGACCTCATTCCCAAAGTCCAAGCTGAATTAAGAAAGGAAGTTCAAAAGGTAAAAGAAGCCAGGAAAGAAGGAAAATGCGCAATAATTAGAAATTGAAAAGCTATTGTTAGGGATAGAGACCCGAAGGATAATAATAAATAGGAATTTGGGACACTAGGGATCATTTTTTTGAGCTGTCATGGATTTCCATGGCGCAAAGGTCCTATGATAAATTGGATCCCGAGTGATATTGATATTATTTGTCTAGTTGAAACTTAGGAGCATGAAGAGTCTAAGGTCCCTAACATAGAAGGATTTTTCTTGTGGTCGGCATGGAACAAAAAGTCCCACCTTAGAGGGATAGGAGGCATAGCTTGCTATATTAGAAAGATAATTTATCCTCACATTCAACTTCATAATATCGACCCTCTAAATCGGTACATTTGGGTAGAAATCTTAGACACAATTTCTAAGAAGATATATATAGAAATTTGTCATTTTGCACCTATTAATTCTACTTTTTATAAGAAAAAATATCTAGATAGCAGTTGTCCCTATAATAGTTTAGAACAAGATGTTTATAATTTGAAAAATGAAGGTAATATCCTCTTGCTAGGAGACTTTAATGATAGGACTTCAACTACTCTTTTAATCATTGATTCCAACCATAATCCTTTATGGCTAGATGAGGACCTTGTTTTATGTAATATCTACAAAAGAATCTCTGAAAACCTAATTGAGAATTTGTTTAGTAATGAGTTGGTCAATCTCTTCAGCTCTCAAGACCTAATAATTTGCAATGAAGTAATGAAGTGGCCAAACTCCAACCAGATGACTTGTATTCATGGGCTAGGTAGTAGTTTCGTAGATTATGTGATATATGATATCCCAATTTCCAACCAAATAGTAACTCTTAACCTCTTAAATGACCATGAACCCGACTCTCATCATAAACCTTTAACCCTAACTCTAAAATTTTCCATGAACAAGAGCACCATTGAAGAGAATTCTGATAATCAAAGACAATTGCGCTTTGACAAAAGTAAAGTTGACCTTTTCTTAAAGGGTTTAAATAGTAAATTACATTTCCTAACTTATAAGGATAACATTGAATAACTCTATCATAATTTTACAACTACCCTTTCCACTTCTATTAACAAGTTCTCTTTCGAGGTGTCCTGTAAAAAGAATAATAGAATGACCAACCCTTGGTATGCTAAAGAATTTAAAATTGCTAGGAAATCCATTGGGGATGCTTCTAATGAGTCCTTAAAACCCGATAAGATCAATACATACAAATATCTAATTAAAAGGGGAAAAAGGTACTATATCAATAAAAGGAAAGAGCATCTTTCACAACTATCTAAGCTAGATCCTAAGAAGTTCTAGAACCAAATTCTAAACCGCAATACTAAAGAAAATAATATGATTCCCTTGAGGGACTGTAATTCCTACTTTAAAATTCTTTACAAGTTTCCTAATGCCATGGACACCATTCCTATTGTCCCTACAAAGGATGCATTTTTTTCTTTAGATGACATAGAGTTTGAGGTTAAGCAACTTGCAAATGGGAAATCTAAGGACATTGAAGGCTACCAAGCTGAAATTTTTAAAATCAGAGGGATTATCCTTATCCCTCTTATACACAAGCTATTCAATTTAGTAGTCAAACAAGGATTCCCTAAACCTTGGATGCAAATCCTCATTGTTCTTGTTTTTAAAAATGGGGATATAAACATTCCCTCTAATTATAGGACCATTATGATTAGCCCGATTTTAGCCAAGCTTTATAGAATTATTTTGGAAAAGAAGATTAGCCTTTGGCTTGAAAGTCATGGTAAAAGAGCTAAAGGCCAAGCAAGATTCAGGAGATATCATTCAACTGTGGACCATCTTGTTACCTTTAGGATCATTGCATAAGAGTTCCACAATACTAAAACCAATATTTTTTGTTGTTTTGTTGACTTTAGAAAAGCTTTTTACAATGTTGTGGTGGGAAATCCCCCTACGGACTAGCAAATAGGGTTATATTATGCATGCATATATGACCAAAAGAAACCTACTTTCTACCTTCGTCCCCAGACCTAATCCCCATTTCTTTTCAACAAATACATGGTTAGACCAGCATACCTTATTCCGGATGTTCAATGTCGATCCTTCTTTATGCTTGATCACTTGTTAGCAGCTCTCCTCCCAAGGTTGACCTGCATACAAAATAAACAAAAAACTACACATGCATTTTACCTAAAGACTAATGGGTTAGAGATTCAAACATATATCTACTAAACTATGAAGAACTCATCTAGTGGGACGGGAAAAACATTTCTTTATTATTAACTTTAATGAATCAACTTACAATGTCGAGACTGGCCACTGCTCCGCGAATCTTGATCCTGGGATCCTCTTCAAATGTCCTCCAACTTCTTTGCTTTGTATCTCTTCTTGCACAAGGATGGCTAAAGGGTTGGGACAATGGGAATGTGCAATTGGGAAAAGTTTCTTTACTCTTATTCTCCTTTTCCAAATGGGACCCTTAACCATTCTTTTATAGGCTAGAAGAAGCTAGGTATTTGGATGAACCCTTGGCCATGCATGGCTGGGAGTTTCAGTTAACTCACCCAAAGATGTGTGTTCCGTCAGAAAATTTCCTTTTTTCATGCTTTTGTCGGTCCACACGAGCTGTTTTAGGTCAGCTAGCGTGTACGCACGCGAAATAATGGAGTAGGGTGCGTGGGCCCTTATAAAAGAGGTTTTTTAAAGAGTTGTGCAGCAGTGCTTTGGCAAAGAAGGGATCTGAGATGGCCTAATGCCAGGTAAGCATGTATGGTGAAAATTAGGGTTATAATAGATGCCCCCTAATGTGTGAGGTCAAAAGAGCATCTGATGGCCGAAATACATTACAAATATTTACTGATGTGCCGAATAAGTGAGCCTAGGGACCAGGAACTGGGAGGCTGTTGACGGGCGAAATTGATCGTCCGTCAACTGGAAGAGTGGAACCGGTCCGGGGTTGTCTAAATAACCCAAGCCGTTTGGAATGAACCACCCTGACGGGTTTAGCGGATCCGTTAGCCGATCTAAGTCCTAAAAAAACAAAAAGAAAACTACTCTAAATTAACTAATCTAACTAAAACTAACTATTAAAACAAACTAAACAAATCTAACTATTCTAATCTACTATCTAATACTATGCTAACTCTAAGAAATTAAATATCTAACTACTAACATAAATAAATCTTATTCACAAAATGTATAATATTTACAATTTACAGATTTGAATGGAAACCTGAAAAACTCATTAATATTATGTCCTAAGACAGGGAGAACTATTGTTTTTTATTTTTATAATTTTATGAAAAAGAAATAAACTGAAAAACTAACTAAACTAAACAACTAATATACTAATTCTAACTACTAATCTAAACTACAAATATATCTAACTAAACTACTTAAATTATACTAACAAATAAACTATATAACAAACTAACCTGTAGAAACGCTCCAGGTTTGTCCTGAATGTAATGACTGTCTCAACTGATCGGAGGGAGGAAACCCGCACCGAATTATCCACTAGCTTCTCGTAAACGGGAAGCTGTTGTGCTCTTCAATATAATTACAGGACAAACAAGACATAAAAACTGCAACAATCTTATGATTTATAAACCTTCACAGTTAGATAAACCTGTATGCAAAGATTTATAAGAAATGATTCAATTAACGAAGAAGAGAAATCTGTGATTCATTAATTGAAACCAAATAATTGTTGTACTTTTAAAAGATGAAAGAAATCATATATGGATAGCGCATTAATCAAATCACATCATCCTGCAATAGATTATGATAGCTAAAGTAGTCTATAATCAACTGCAAACTTACATGCATAAACTTGAAACAAAGATTGATAGTATGAAAGCGAAAGCTGTAGCAAAACATCAACTCTTGTCTCAGTTTGTATTAGAAATCCATAGCCCGGTTCTCCCACAAGTGAGGATGCTCCTTATTACAAAAAATAATAAGTATTTAAAGACCTTCCACAGGGTAAAACATCCCTGTGGAAGTTATCAAACTGTTTACAGAAAATCTGGGATGATATCCCAAGTTTGACTAAACTAACAACCTCAAATAAGAACTATATCACACAAATATCTCCTAGACTGTCCAACATGTCCAATGCAATTCAAATGTACCTGCAAGAGGTCAAAAAAGGGCAAGTTAGGAGGATATTTTGTTAATGAAAATGATAAAAATCTAATTCTATAGACTAGCTACAGAATCTTGCGATTATGTAGCTGGTCTAAATTAGACACAGAATCAACATTAAAATCAATTCAAATATTTGAAAATACATTCAAACTATCAAAATATATTTGATTGCCAAAAGCCTTATTCAAATCGACACTTGTATGCAATTTGAACGAACTAAATCAAACGATAAACTAGATAGCTATACTCTGTTTAATTCGTTACCAATTCAGGTATACAAAATCGTATCGAACAGTAATGAAATCATTTCATATCAAATTGAAATTGATACAGTTAAACAAATCATAGGCAATCGTTTATGCTGCCTCATCAACAGGAAACACGATCGAATCCATACGAAAATAGCAAGATCATTTTCAAATTGATATAACTATATTAACATAAACCAACGATCCATGCCATAAGCGAATCAAATCAAAATTGGTGTGTAACTTATCACAAACAAAATCATAATGGAATTAATCGGTTGATAACAGGATCTATGGAAATTGTCCATCGTTTGTTATTGCTAATTGGGGCAGACAAATCTATTGACATTCAACGAAATTATTACTTGAGTTCATTTCAAAACGAACTATTAACCAAATTTTCTCATACGAATTTAACAAAGATAACATATATCGATTTGAGTTAACAAAGTCGTTTTGAAAATTAAAATCAAACAGAGCAGCATCAAGTCTATTTTTGATACGAATCCAACTCATAAAAATAATCGTGCTAACTGAAGATACGCAACAACCCAATCAAAACAAGAGCGAATCGAATAGTTTGAGTTTGACAAAGTCATTGTGAATCAAAAAAATTCCATGATTTGGGCGCAGAGATCTTTAGCACAGGTCAGATATAATCCAAATCCAAACGAAAATGTTGACAGAACAAAGTCATTTTTAATAGGCTACATCATATTTATCAAGCCAATTCAATTACTGTGAAACCGTTTTAACAATCAAATCACAAGAACGAAATCAGAGCCATTGATATCCAATGACAACAACATAATATTAAATCCAAACAGAACCGTGTTCTAATTTTAGCATAAAAACTCATGTTCAAGTTGGATACAAACAAAATCCAATCAAAAGCAAACACCATTGATTTCGTTAACTCAAACCAACAGACAAACGAATCAAAACCAACGAAAACCAATTAATTGCTAAACTGGGCACAATCAAATCGTATAAAAAAATCATAACCATATTCGATTTGATAATCAAACCATGTCAAAGTCATTTCGAATAATAAACAGACTTATCAAAACTCAGAAACCAATTCACTATATTAATCCATGCAATTGATAAAACAAAATTGATATCAAAATTCATACCTGGATGATGAGCAGACAACTTGGTCATAACATTTTGGAATTGATGACGACTGTAGCCGATTCGACATTCCTAAAAACGATGGAACCAATGGTTTTATACTTCTTATCATTAGTTCGAAGCTTGTCCCTTTCACTAGTCAACACTGTAACTTGGTTTTCCAACGCTTTGATTTTCGATTGAAGTAAGGGAACGTCTGTATAGTATCATTCCAACCAGACATCACACTGGTTGCATGATGACTGCCCGATAGTCAAGGGTTTGGGAGAATCATCGAGGGTTTCGTTAGGTATCTTGATCCCTGGGTAACTGGGATTGTTCCTTAGGCACGGGGGAAAATTAGAAAGGAAGTCATAGGGTGGCTTAGAGCACAGACCTTGGGAGTAAGGGTACTCACTAGCTAGGAAGCGTTCAATGTCAGAGTCTGAGTCTTCACTGAGGACTATGGGCTCTGCTCAGCACTAGGTTTAGGTTTATTCCTAGCCATTCTCGAGATAAATCGAGCATTATTTTTACCTTTGTCGTCGACAGTAGGGTTTCCTTTGACCTTTTTGCTCACAGGATTTTTAACACCCTCTGTCTTATCTATTGCGATGTCAGGTAGATCGATATCAGGGTTGGTCGAGGGTTTAGGAGAGGGTATAAGGGCATGGAAAGGCACGGGTGGCCCGACCTTAGTCACACTAACCATGGGCTTGTCAATTTGGATAGGCTCTGTATCAGCAAAACCATTCCGAGAGATAAAAGCTTGCCAACTATCACCGTGGAAATTTAAGTGATGAACAACGATGAGTCTGATTAGGCCATGGTGGAAAAAGCCACTATCGGCCTTTTCTCTTTTAAACCTCTTAGCCATTTTATAAATACTTCGCTGGAAATAAAAATGCATATTCAATGGATAACCCATAAAATTCATTAACAATTGAAGGTGATAAAGAAAAACCAGTCCATATCGACCCTCACAGGTCACGAATTGTTTAACCACCATCAAAAGATCATGCCATATTGATTTAAGCGTGGAAATCGGCATACCTCTGTCACAGGATGTAACCTTTCATGAGACAAACAACAAAGGCCATGGCACCTCCTCCACTTTAGAGTTTTTAAACCATCATTGGCCCATGGCTGCTAACCCTGTGGCAGAGCTAATGAACTGTTCACTCAGCTCAAGATGAATGTCGCCTACTTTGGCTCTACAGCCATCAAAAGTCAGGGCGAACTGTTGTGCAACAAATAGATTAAAACCCTCAAACCGTTGTACAAACGTGAGCCAACCACTATCCTCTAAGTCTTTCCGGGCGTTATCGAACAGTAGCAAGGCTTGACTATCGTTCGGCTCAATTCGCACCACTGGTGCCATAAACAGGGTTCACGGTAAGCGATGTGAATGAGCCAGGGTTTGAACGCAACACACACAAGAGTAGAATGCTTGAAGGGTTACCGATGCTAGCAAAGGTGAAACAATGATAAGGGGAGGCATTAATGACATCGTGTGAAGGTGGTGGAGCTATTTGTTGGCCATGGAGAATAGTCATTACCAATGGTACAACCGTCGGTGCTTTCAACTATTCAAATCACAATGCATAAGTGTTGCAACTATGCCATTTCAATCAATCAAAACCTTTGGTTAGTGGATAAACCATTCGCGCAAGCAATAGTTACAGTCCCAAAATCAAACAAATAAATTGAAATCGATACCAATGTTTTGACTATGTGACATGTGTTGTATAGAACGATTTATACCAAGATTTTAACCAATCTGCTAAGTAGATCAATCAAAGAACATGTGAATCCAATCACCAATGTATCACAAACTCAATAAAACAAAATCACACAATCAATCCAAGAATGTCAAATGAGTACAGATCAAAAGGTCTTGCCAACTGTATAATGATAAGTAAAATGTAAGCGCAATAGGCATATCAACATGAATGATAACGACAATCCAATAATGATTTTAATGCGACTTCGTAAGACCAAGTTTTCACGCTTACAGTCATGAAAACAAGAACGAAGGTAGGTGTGCAAATAAAGGAAAAATAAAAGTGTCATTTATTTGAGAATTGCGACGAAAAATTAAGGTTTGCAAAACATTAGTGTAGGAAGCTCATAAGGACAGTGGAAAATGTGAATTGGCTGCCAACAATGGTGACACACTGGTAGAAGTAGTTATCTCTGCCAAAAGAACAAATTCATATTAGGACAGCAAAGATAATTCCAACTCAAAAATAACAACCGAAAATTCGTATAAACATCATCATTAACCAACTATTCCAGCAGTGTTTTAAAAGATGAAAACAGATAACAGTCTTAAGACCAGTGAGTCACGTTATTAAAGATAAAATATCCAATACTGTTGACAGAGCCACTTCTGCTAGCAGGCGTCCATAGCCTCGGCAGGGTTTCCATTTAACCCACTCTGACATATGTATCCTACCAAGAAGTTCTAGATCAGAATAAAGGACATTAAGAGGTTTCTTATTTGCAAATTTCCATATACCCGACATTGCTTCGCTCCCAGCGGACCTGTTTAGTACCCCGGCGAAGTTGTCTTGGCATCATGCATGCATTTACCCACTGCCAGCAGACCTGTTCAGCATCCCGGCGGGTTTACAAGCACTTCCCACAGCTCAATCAATAATTTATTTTGTTTTGTTTTTCTTCAAAGATATATAGTTGAGCGGGGTGACGCTGAAAATCATGATATTTTAACACATTTTTTCAGACCTCATCATAATTTTTTTTAGCACTGTCCTTTATTAAGATCCAGAGATGTTTCATTTACAAAAACAACTTCCTAAGGCAGGGAGACATCTTCTGAGTCATTCCTTTAAGGAATAGGGACAACGTAAAAAGATAATAGATGATCATGACAAGCTTTACTCAGAGATTGAAATCAGTCAACTTCTTTCAAACAACAGACTTTTTGCCAACACAGATATAAATTTCAGAAATATACCATTGATGTTTATACACTTTTCTTAGCAGTTATTTCAGCGAAGGAATTTTCTGTTTTCTTTGTCTGAAAAGCTCATTATACAGGTATGTGTATTTCAAAAAACACAAACTGATAAACTCAAAGGGGAAATAAAAAACAAAAAGAAAACGAGAAGCAAACAAAAGCAAAATATGTACATATCATACAAGGGTTGTCATCAAGTAAAGTATCTTTTCAAGGCTTGGCCATTCACCGGATAGGTGTCAGGCTGCCCCTCAAGATTTTGCAATCGAAAAGAACCAAGACCTAACTTTTCAGCAATTAAAAACGGTCCAAGCCATAAGTTTTGAAATTTCGTGTGCTCTCCCTTTCCCTCATGTGGTTTGTCCCATTTCAAGACGAGATCACCTACTTCAAAATTCCTATCAAAAGTAGAGTTAGAATCGAACCAGCTTTTAACCAACAATTGATGCTGATCTAACTTACGTTTAGCTTGGGCTCTTACCTCTTCTAGCTTCATCAAAGCGTTAATTCGATTTTCCAAAGGGGGACAATCTTCTTCTTGTATTTTCTGTGATAACTGTAGCGAAGGAAGAAGAATGTGAGGTGGTAGAATTTCTTCTCTGCCATAAACGAGAAAAAAGGGGGAGTTACCTACAGAAACTTTTGGTGTTACCCTATCAGCCCACAACGCGTTTAACAGTGCATTGTGCCAATTTTTGTGATTTTCAACCACCGTTCTCTTGATGATTTTAATCAAGTTCTTATTTGTTGATTCTGCCAATCCGTTGCCCTAGGGATAATAGCTAGAAGAATACTTTAGTTTAATTCATTTTTCCAAAGAAAACTCACTCATCTCAAGAGAGGAAAAGTAAGAAGCGTTGTCGAATACCAAACAGTCAGGGATACCAAAACGAGTGATAATATTCGAATTTAGAAAGGCAATTACCTGACTGGTGTTGACAGTTCTTAATGCAACAACTTCATACCATCGGGTAAAGTAATATGTGGATGTCAAAATAAACTTGTGCTGTTGTGAGGATGGGGGATTGATTGGACCTATGATATCAAGGCCCCACTGCTGAAAAGGAGAATCTACTGAAACGAGCTGCAAAGGAAAGGCTGGTTTTTGTAGCCACCCTGATGCTTTTTGACAAATGATACACTTACGACACAAGGCATGGGCATATTTAAAAAGCGTGGGACAGTAATAACCGGCTCTTAAAACCTTATGGGCAGTGGTGTCACCACCAAAATGACCACCAGCTTCTCCTGCATGCAACTCTAGCAAGACTTTTTCTGCTTCGTCTTTTTCAAGACAACGCATCAGTATGCTGTCAAAAATTTGACGAAACAGGATACCATTAACCAGATGAAAGGGGGCGGAATTTAATCTCAACGCTCTTCTTTTAGTGGGATCTAGGTGATGGGGGGCTGACCCATGTTCAAGACAGAATCTTATATCGTCATACCAAGGACTGACAGGGCTTTGTGCGCAATAGATTAGATTTTGATCATGTCGTCCTAGGTTTGACATATCGCTTTCTACTTGTTGTCCTGCTGCTGAATCAACAACTAACTTGCATAACCCTTGGCCTCTCACTATCTGAGCTGGGGTGATTTCTAAGTCATACTCTTGCAAGGAGGTAACCCAGTTAGCCCTCTTTTCACCTAGTTCCTTCTGCACTAACAGGTTCCTCACGGCTGGATAGGGGACAATGACTTTTGTCCTAGACTTCAAAAGATAGGACCGGAAATGCTTGACTGCTTTGAAAACAGCATAGGCTTTCCGATCTACCGCTGGGTAATTAAGTTCAGCGCCTTTGAAAGCAGAGCTCATAAAGGCAATGTGTACTTCATTGTTCTCGGCATTCTTTTGGGTTAGGACAACGACATAGGAACGATCAGAAGCAAAAGTGTAGAGTGTAAAGTCTTGAGAAAAATCGGGGCTCATGAGAGACGGAGCATCTATTATGGCCTTCTTTATTGCATTAAAAGCTTGATTTTCTAGGGGTCCCCAGTGATATTGGGTGTCTTTCTTAATTAAATTCTGCAAAGGCCTGACCATTTCAGAGAAGCTAGGGACAAATCTTCTCACAAAGTTAATCTGGCCTAAGAAAGACTGCATAGATTTTTTGGACGTAGGAGGGGGAAGTTTCGCGATGAATTGAGTCCTTTCGGGGTCAATAATCATCCCTTCACTTGACACAATGAATCCTAAGAGTTTACCTTGTTCTACTGCAAAGATGGATTTTTTAGGGTTCAAGGAGATGCCGTATTTACGACATCATTGTAGAACGACTCGTAAGTGAGCTAGATGATCGTTTTTGTTTTTAGAAAATACAGTCACATCATATAAGTAAACTACGATGGAGTGATTGATTAGGCCTCGGAAAGCAATGTCCATTGCTCTCTGAAAAGTAGCACCAACATTAATCAATCCAAAGGGCATTTTTCGATAAGCATAAGTGCCCCACGGGGTACGGAAGGTAGTTTTAAGTTGGTCTGGTGGAGACATCAGGACTTGGTTGTATCCCGAGAAACCATCCAGTAAGGATAGCCTCTCAGAAACAGATACCTGTTGAAGGATCTGTTCCATGGGTGGGACAGGATAGTTGTCTTTGTCAGATGCTCTATTAAGGTTTCAGAAATCGACGCAGAGTCAAATTTCCCCACTTTTCTTCCAGATTGGGACAAGGTTAGAAACCCATTGAGTGTGCCTAACAGGAAAAATTATCTTAGCATTTAGGAGCTTATTCAATTCTTTTTGGATGGTCGGTTCGAGCTTAGGGTGCATTTTCCTCAGTTTTTGTTGAAAGGGTAAGGTTTGGGGCTTCATAGGTATAACATGCTGTATGATGTTAGGGTCGAAAGTTTTAAGGTCATCATACGTCCATGCAAAGACATCTTTAAATTCTTTGAACAATTTAATAAATGCAACTTTTTCTTGTTCAGAACACCCTAACCCTAGATTAATGCATTGAGGATTGTCCTTAGTTCCTAAGTTTACTTTTTCATAAGATAACGAGGAACTATTGGTTTTACAGTTGACCGACTTTTTAAATTTATCTTAAAGATCATAAAACTTCTCTAATATAACTACAAATTTAGGGATCGATTTTACCATGTCCGAAGAAGATTCAGGAGTTCTCGGATCTGGTATTACCTTGAAATCGCGAAAATTGTCGTCGTGTGTGTGTTCATCTATCACCATGCCTTGAAAAGTTTCTTCCATGTGCAGAAAGTTAATAATCTGCTGATCGTCGTCAAATACTCTCCAGTTCGTGATGTTGTCGGGAACGGATGCCCGGAACAATAGCTCGACGGAGAATACGTCTGGGGATAAGCCTTGTGCAGGAAGAAGTTTAGAAGCTACATTAGCTAATAAATCTGCTTTAGAGTTATTCAATCTAGGAATAGAATTTATATTGAAAGAAGAAAATTTATTCATTAAATTCCATACCTCGGATTGGTAGCGTTTGAGATGCGGAGATAGACAGTGGATAGAATCTCTTACCTGTCTAACCACTATTTCAGAGTCGCCAAAGACGGTCAAATTTTGAATGTTCGTATTCAAATCTTTTCTGAGACCTTGCAGTAAAGCCTCATATTCTGCAGTGTTATTAGTACATTCAAATTCCAACCTACATGCAATCAATGTTTTGTTACCTGCCGAATCGATAATAACGCAGCCTGCTCCAGCGCCTTCTTTGGACTTTGACCCGTCGAAATAAAGAGACCAAATTTGATTTCCATCAGGTATAGGAGATCGTTGCGTAGAAGTTGTTGGCTACACATATGCTACAATCTCAGACTGCTGTTCTGGATTGGTGATAGATGAAGCTTCGGTCATGAAATTGCCAAAAAAGGTGTCCATCCCTTGTACTTCAGGTGAATCAGCAGAAGGTGTAAATGGTTCGTTGGGATCGTTCAAATTTGTGACTGTGAACTTAAGGTAGCGCTCACGATTTACCTTGATCTTGTTAGGCTTGCCATTCTCTGGAAGTCATAGGTGAGACCAATATGTCGCGAAATAACCATGTAGCTGCTCCAACCAGTCCCTGCTTAAAAACAGACCATACACTTCTAGAATATCCACAACAATTATATCAATGACTTGATGAACCTTGGGGTTAGACGATAATCTAATAAGCACATTCTTTAGTTTGCCTATAACTTTAACATTGGTCCGATCAAGTTGCATGATTTTTAAGGTGGAGGGTTCAACTTCAGCGTTAATCTTTTGGAAAACAGACCATGGCATCACATTGGATGACGCTCCTGAATCTACCATACAATTGTGCACGTTTCTATTAAAGATTTCGAAAGTTAACAAAAATGGAGGTACATTTTTGCGAGTACTAAGAGTGGTAGCTTGTGGCTTTTTACTCGCGGTTTCTAAAGCTACTTTATCTACATTATTTACATTATTTACATTACTTACAGGAAGGCTTCCTTTATCTTGAGGATCAGGATTGTTTTTAGTGGAATTCTTCTGAGGAACTTTGTTCTGCACAACCTTGTTACCACTTGAATTACCATTTTTTCCATTCTCTGAGATATTTTGTAACATTTTTTGTAGCAGAAATGGAAATTTCAATAACTCATAAACAGAAATGCTAGCTCTCAACTTTTTAAGATCTTCAACTACATCATAATCTAAGTTGGGGTTCACATTACTTTGTTTAGTATCAGCTGGTTTAGATTGCTTTGGAGGCGAAGTTGTAGTGTTTTCGGCAGAAGGTTTGTTGGTTGTCTTACTCCTGGTATTATAGGGATGTACTATCTCGAAGTTAGCTTGAAAGATGCTATCTGAGAAGTGTCCAAAAATGTTTGGAGAAGACTCCTCTTCTTGAACTGTCTCTTGTTCAACTACCTCCTCGGGAATCTTAGGAAGCATCAAGTTATCTTGGGCTTCTAGAATTGTTTGAAGGGCGCATTGCAGAGTTTCTAGATTAAGGCCTTTGGTGGTTGGATTAGGTTGGTTGGTAGGAAAAGGCTTCCAGAACGGGGTTTTGTAAGGTCCTTTGCTCGAGGAAGCTTCTTCGGTCGACCTTTTCAAGTCGATAACTTGATTTGACAGTTTTTGGACAACTTTAGTTAAGTTTTCTAAATCAGAGCTTTCAGGTTGTGTTTTACTTTGAGTAGGTCTGGGGAGGATTTCGATCTTATTTTTGGAAGAAGAACTAGTCTTTGTTTCATTGCTAGTAGAGTCTTTAAGACTAAGTATGTCTTTTTCAATCTGGTTGGTGATCAGGGGATCAAATTTTTCTCAATTTTCAAAGTGCTCGAAATGCGACGAAAATAGTGCCATTGCGTCCGTCTCGTCTTCCTGATTCTGGCGGTATATTTACTTTCTCAAACAGAGTCCGTATGGAGAAGATATCGCGATCTGTTCGCCAAGGAAAAAAGGCAAAAATTTTAGATGCTGACTGTACCAGTCTGTACGGTGACGTGGCAGGGCCGTACCATCCGTACAATGACATGTCAGGTGGATGACATGGCACACTCTCATTGGTTGATGGTTGTCGAATCAGTGGATGACACGTGTCATTGGTGGTCAATAATGTGAGAACACGTGGCCCAATCCATTGGCGCCACGTGTCACTCGTTGGTTGGTTGATATGGTTATATGTAAAATGGTATGGGGAGTCTGCGAGGTTCGACCCCTGGACCTCCCCCACTAAGAAACGTTTCAACGAACCTCCGCTAACCAACATTCCGACCTTTGTTCCTTGTCATATATGTCAACGCAATTCTATTTAAGTTTGAGTGTTGTGTTAAACGGAAAGGGGGGCAGGCCGGGGCCTAGCCCTGAACCGTGGTTTCATTCCACACCATATAACCGTGTTATAAAATGTTTGCGTGCGGATATAACAAACTTTGTAACAATATATTTAAATATGGCACGGTTATAACATTTGCGCACGGATTATGATATGGCCCACGGTTCTTTTATAAATATTACATGTGACCCCGAGTTGGAGCGCGAGAGTCGGTTTCCACGGTTTTCAAATGGTTAAACCACCTTTTATCCAAGCACGAGGTCACATGGCCATATGCCCAGGTGCCGAGGTGGTTAGGGGCTGGCGCGCCCTTAACCATTCTACAGTTTGCATCGTTGGCGCAGTTGCGCCCGGTGTTGGGTTTTTGCTCTTTAAAGAGCATGTGAGCTAGGTTCATTCAAGGAGGGTGCGAATTGTAGAACCAGAGACAACAAGTTTGAGAAGGATTCTTGTAGGAGGCCTATCTTTCTCATTTTTCGACCGATTGAGGTGCCGAAAGAGCCCAGACAGGGGTTTTGGGACGCTGGGAAGCCATTGGAGCAGTCGGTTTGTCAGTTTGAGCATTGTAAGACATGTTTTTGAGCACTTTTTGAGCA
>ML795908.1:28297-50573 GCA_009831015.1 Picea engelmannii
CTCAAGAAGTATTACTCATAGAAAGGTCACTGTGGGTAACTTTTTGTAACATATGTATAGTCTTTGTACTATTTCTTTTTTTACGTTTCTTTTAAAAAAAAGTGTTATGGACGTGTCATTGATGTTATCTTTCGTCAATATGGAAGATGTCAAGTGAGTCTGAGGTGTTCATTGGGTATGCGGATGGTGCTAGTTGACACACGCGGAGGCTTGCCTCCACAACTTGGGTAATCTTTACACCACAGGGTCAGTTGTTATCTTCCGGAGGTATATCCTTAGGTGACACCACGAATAATGTTGCTGAGTATAGTGCAGTTATTGAGTTTCTTTGTGATGCCTTGTCATTAGGTATCTCTCACCTTCGGGTCTATCTCGATGCTCAACTGGTTGTGTCGCAGCTAAATAGAATATACCGGGTTCATGATCCAACTTTACACCGATGATTCCTTAGGGTACATCTCTTAGAATGCAACTTTGATTATATTACATATGTTCATGTTCCTAGGAGTTTAAACCAAGTCACAGATACTCTAGCTAATCACATTTTAGATTAGCATCTTGCCCACATATAAAAAAGATCATGGACATAAACATGTAAATACATTTTTGCACACATAATCCATAAGACACTAAAAAGATAAAAACCATATATAAACATCATAAAATCCTCAAAGTACATAGATGGATGCAAGCGCCTAAAAAATGGGAATAGTAACGAGTCGCCAGGCTTATTCCCTCAAAAAATATATACAAGTAGGTGCTCATGGCACATAAAAAGTCTCAAGTCTGTTCAGGGCCTATGGTTCCTGTTATAATCATCTACTGCACGGGCTAAATGCCTAAACAAACGAACCCATGTCTGAGGTGCCCCCACAATATGAGGCTGCATGGATGGCGACAGGTCCTCTATCTCTGCCATCGGGACTGTGCGAGTGAGCGCAGTAAATTTCTGCTCAATTCGCCTAAGGACCCTCTCGGCCTCTCCTGCTGGGAGGTTCTCTGCTACTGCTTCTCCCCCAGCGGAGACAGCCACAGCTTCCGGCCCTGGGCGACGCCTGTTCCGTGCATAGTGGGCAGGTCACACGGGTCCCACATCTGCATGCAATAAACGTTCACCCATCAAATACTCTGGCATACAAAAAATGATATATATAACAAAAAAAGACATAAACATTACATATGCAAATGAAACAAAAAAAAAACTACAAAGGTGGAGACTTACCCATCTCCCCTCGCTCCTCGCTAGGAGGCACGAGTGTCTCTGGATCTCTAGAGAAGTCTATCCCCACATATGAGTAGTCCTTGATAGCAGGGATCTGTCGTGAAATCCAAGCAAAAAAGTCATCGTCGAAGGCCTCAACGGTCCTTCCACCACCCTGTCGCGGCAATAACACTGCCCATATACACACTGCAGGGAAAGAGGCTAGATGTCCTCATACTACAACCCGAGGACTGAAGCATGGAACTCTCTCGAAAAAGAACAAACACAAGATAGTCCCGAACCCGAATTTCCTCTGTGTCCGCTGTCAGCAATCTGTCAAATGCCTCTTCATACACTCCAGCAGTGTTGTACTCCAATCAAAAATTTGTGCATTCATGCACTGGATAGCACAGTTCATCTGTGCGCGCGAAGCCTGATGCACGGCTGCTGAGCCGGTAATCCACCCAATAAGCAACAAGATAGTCTGTAGTGCCAAGTTGGTAATCTTGCTAATAGGTACCCGGGAACCTCTATGATTGGTCCCAACCTCATAGTACTCAGCTACAAACTCCGAGATCTTGCTCGGCCCCGCAGGAAAAGTCTGGAAGTTGACTGGTTCCCCTCTCCTTGAGAGGCCAGTCAGAAAGTAAATTTCCTCGGTGGTGGGCACCAAGGATTACCCCTCTAGCATAAAAGCCTCTGCATCAGGATGCCAGTAATCAATCAAGGCGTTCAGTAGCCTTTGTTGCGTACGCATAAACGGACATAAAAATAATTTGAGTAAACCGCATTGCATTAACACGGCTACAACATTCAGATCTGCAACAACCAACTCACTGATTGCCTCATGCTCCCTTTCCCTCCACTAGACATACATCCTACCAACACAACAAGGTAAAGGAGGGTCAATACTTATTTTCATTTGCTTTTTCATCAATAGGGGGGGTACATGCGGTCTGTAGAGGTGATAGTCGTGTGTACACGTGTGCAGGCTTTACTCTGAACGCGTGTACACGCGGGCTGTCTCTAGACAACCCGCGTGTACCTAGGGCCGACCTTTTTAAGGTCAATGCCTACCCAAAAAATAACTTAAATGCTTAAATTGAAGTATTGAATATCTAGATAAGGGAGTTTGTACTTACTTGGTCCAAGCAGAAGTCTGTTTCATCCACTGTAGCTCCCGGAATCACGATCTTTGGCAAAGGGGGTCTTTTGGCTCCAGAGTCAATTTCCAAATCAACAATGGTGATAATGAGCTGCCAGCTTCTATTTATAGACTTTTTGGCCTCTGTTTGTCACTTTTTTGGCCCCCCTTATCAGTTTATTTATATAAAAAACCATTTAGAGTGATCTAGGAGTTATATGGGAGGGATGTGATCAGGTATTGGGACGTTTTTTTTGAGTTTCGAAAAAATATTGACGGTCCATAAAAAAAAATTTATTTTTTCAAAAATCAACTTGAGCATATAGGGTAGGATATCACCCCAACTTTTGCATCTCGTTGCCTTTTTCTTATGCTATAGGATCGATCCCATCTAGTTGTGACACAAAACCATAATATATTCTCTAGAAGTGTCGCAACTTGGTGGTAGAGCTTACCAGAAGATGGATGCCCTAGGTAGGTCCTGGTTGCATTATGGTGTCCATGCCATTTCTAAAAACACTGTAGGCTCGAGAGTCTGTATAGTCTTTCCTGAATATGAGTTTGAGCCTCATTTGCATGATTCTTTTTTCACTCTTTGTCTTACCCTTAGGACTCCCAAACAATATCGGGTCTCCTTTTAAGCCCTTTTCAGACCCTCTAAAAATGAAAAGATTGTCGAGCGATCTTGTGACCTTTCACGCTCGTTAAACTGAAATTTGAAGTCATGTCTGCCCGGCGGTAGTTTACCTCTTTTTCGATCCGGATGGTCAACTATACGAACAAAGGTATACTCTATCGAATTCCCATTCTTTAGAAGAGTATTCTCAGGTATAATTTTATTCCTTTTTCGGGCCTGAGGGACTAAATTTACGAAAAAGAAACCCCCACAGAGTCCATAGTTAAACTCTTTTCAGACTCCCTAAAATTGAAAAGATCGTCGAGTGACCTTATTCTTTCACACTCGCTAAATTGGTCTAGAAAAATATTCCTGATGGAGTCCATAGTTAAACTTTTTTCAGAATCCTTAAAAATGAAAAAATGGCCGAGTGATCTTGTCCTTGTCACACTCATTAAAATCGTTTTGAATTGACGTCTAATCGGTGCTAGTTTATCCCTTTTTCGAACCTATTAGACTAATTGTCGAAAAAGGTATCCCATTGGAGTCTCCTTTTATGCTTTTTCAGACTCTCTAAATATGAAAAACCACCGAGCTTACCTTCTCTGGGCTCGTTAAACTTACATCGAAGGACGTTACCATTGTGTGTTCTATCAACCGCATTTGCATACCTTATCCATCAACCTTGTGACAGTTTGCCTCTGCGTCTTAACACCTTTGGCCACCGGAGGATTTTTCCCAAGTATCATCTTACCAGAACATCAGTCTTGTCCTTATGCCTTGAGCTTGTATTTTTGCAGTACTCGTTCCTCCATTGTAACGTAATATTCCTTTATTCTTTTTCAAAAATCATCAAAAAGAACAAAAAAATCAAATATACCCCAAAAAGAGGATGGGAAAAGTATTTTCTTTATTGGCAGCATAATGAGTCACCCTTGGATAAAGCACATCTGTCCATTTGATTATCAGATTATGGGATGTAGTATGACCTTAGGAATATTTTTCTCGCTATATAGAGTTGTGTCCTCCACCGTTTGGTTACTCTTCCAAACATATGGAGAGTTTGCGTTGCCTCCTGCTTCATAGACTTATGATTAACAGATATGATGCCTGAGTCTTATCACTTGTCATGCTATTATCCAAGGGAAGTTGGTCACTAAGCCTAAGTCGACCCCTCTGCAATATGTCTCTTGTCCACATACCCAGCCATCCTGAACGTACAATCAAGTCCTTGTTCAAAATCACTGAAACCTTCAGTCCGATCATCAAGATTATCAAGTCCATAACTGACAAACCGTCGAAAACCTCTGGGTAGTGCAGTCGTACACTCATATTACACTCCTACCCGAGTTTTAGAATATTTTGAAGTTGTTTCTCGAGCTCTGAAGTACAACCATCAGGCCGAATCAACTTCTGGAAGATGGATACTCTATATGTATATCTTTCTGATTTTGAGATGTAGCTCTGCTGTGTATTATTCGTGGCTACTCTTTATAGTTATTTGACATGGATCTACAGTGTATTTGATTGGTATCCATGGTTCTATTTTATCCCGAGCATGGGTATGCCCACCTCGGTGAGACATTTGTTATTTTGCAGACGACACCTCTTGGTTCTTGATCCTTGGGCTCAGTCATTCAGCACATCAGTAAATATTGGTGAAAGATTCGTAATGTATTTCGGCCATCAGATGCTCTTATGACCTCACACATTAGGGGGCATCTGTTATAACCCTAAATTGCACCACACATGCTTACCTGGCATCAGGTCAACTCATATCCCTTCCTTGCCAAAACTATGCTGAACAAACTCTTTGAAAATCCTCTTAAGTCAAGGCCCACGCGCCCTAACCCATTACTGCATGCGTGTGCACGCTGCCAGGCCCACTATAGCCCGCGTGTACCTAACAAAGAACAAAAAGAGGAAAGTTGCTGACGGAACAAAAATCTATGGGTCAGTTAACTGTAACTCCCGGCCATGCATGGCCGAGGGGTCATCCAAAACCCTAGCTCCTTCTAGCCTATAAAAGAAGGGGTAGGGGTACCATTTGGAGGAGGAAAAATATAGCGAAGAAACTCTTCCCATTTGCCAAATCCATTGTCCCAACCCTTTAGCGTTTCCTCAAGCCAGAGGAGAATTAACGCAAAGCAGTTGGAGGACAAAAGAGGAGGAGCCCAGGATCAGGATCAAGGAGCGGTGGTCGGTCTCGACTTTGATTGTAAGTTGATTCATTTTTCCAAATAATAAAATAATACTTTTCCCATCCCAATGCATGCATTTTCTATGATTTGTTTAATTTATGCTTAATTTCTAACCCTCAAGTAGAGAAGTAGCATGCATGCATAGTTGTTTGTCTTGATTGCAGGTTATCTTTGGAAGGAGCAGCGCAAGCAAGCGGGCAAAAGCGCAATGGAGGATCTACACCAAGCGTCAGTAACAAGGTTAGTAGTTCCTTTCCATGCATGTATTGTGAAAGAGGGGTTTAAACTTCAGGTTGTAGGTTAAAAAGTAATTTCTTTACGGTCAAAATCTGCATGCAAGTCTGACCCTAGTTTGCTAGTCCGTAGGGTATTTTTCCCAACAACACTACTCTCAAACATATAAACCAGAGAAAATAACTAACCCAAGAGTTACCTAGATTAGTTGCAAGACCAAGACGCAGAATATACCATGAATCTCTATGGAGTGAAGAAAGAAATAGAGAGAGAACCCAAATAATTTAATCTATAAAACACATATAAAAAAACAAGGGAAATAGTTGCGAAGAAGATGGTCCCTTCCTCCTTGAAAAATTTGAATTATCAGTTTTGGTTGCGTCAACATTTCATTGAAAAAATTGAATTATCAGTTTTGGTTGCATCAACATTAAGTGTTACATATAGCCATCGCGTATAGCTGTGAAATTATAGAATAATGCATTGTGTAATGTCGTCAAATTATGGAAATTGTACTCGTTCCACATATTATCAGTTTTGGGTGCCTCAACATTAAGTGTTACATATTGCCATCATGTATTGTTGTCAAATTATACAAGAATGCATCGTGTACTATTGTCAAATTATATAAGAATGCATCGTGTACTATTGAACTCTTTAGATCTTCTAGGGGAAAAAATCTTTGAGTGAATCCTTGGATAATAATATCATATTTCTCGGGTTAAATGAATTATGTACTTAGATTTCGAAACCCTCCCATATCGTTAAGGCATGAAAATAGTCTATCCATGTCAAATTTCATTGCATACAAAAAAAATTTGTGAAAATTTCAACCTTGGCCCCATTCATGACAGGTCACTAACATTGCCCATGTCTAGTCCTATTACAATGTCTTTTTCGTTGTTCCTTTTAAAATTCGTTCGACACACGCGTTCATGCATCTAGTACTGCAAGGAAATGTAATAACATCTATAAACAAGTACTAGTGACCTTAAAACTAGAAGATAGCACATTCACACTTCGCAACTACTCTACTCAGCACAATCTCCCATTGTGTTGGAATATTGATTTTTGCCAGATTTGACATTTATGATGTAAACTGTTACTTTTTTATGTGGTAATGATGTAATAGGGTGCAAATGAGTCAATTATAGTGATTTTGAGGTAGATTCCTGCTTGGACATCAATTTTTGGTCAAATGTATTGGTTGAGGAAAAATGGGGATTGGTTGTAACCTCCCTAGATTCTTGTAACCTCCCTAGGACCATGGGTGATGTGGTGATAAAAAGGAGCTGCCTACTGGGTCCACTCAAAAATTGGCCTAGGGACATTTGCAGGGTTGGTCAGTTCTTGGATTGTTATCATGTTGCTCAGTACCACATGGGTGGTAGGTGTAGTGAAAACTCATCTTGGGAGGTGCTTTGAAAGAGCACTCTTCTCCACACATTGTGGAGTTTGGGCGATCGTTGTGGCTCCCTTCCATGTCTTTGCATTTGTATTCCTTGGGAAAATTCTTGGTAGCACATGAGTTGTGTTGTGGACTCTTTGGATGGCTGTGTGATCTAGTATATATAGATTGGCTTTGAGTCATTGAGATCCTTTGTGGATGATGTGATTTCTTGTGGTTTTCATTTTTCCAATCCCGTTGTGTTGTTGGCTCCATGAAGCCAATGTGATGTATTGTGTTTTATTTGTTGACGGTGGAGGTTTTCCATTCATGCGAAAGGTGGTGCGGGAAACGAGTTGGTTGTTGGTTTTGTATGAAGATTAGCCTTGGGTCATTTGTAGGGTGGTTAGGAATATGAATGCGCCTAGGTTAAATTGAGCCCTAGGTCACAATCTCTCACATCTCTCCTAATGGGAGTGACTTTGAATTTCTAAGATAATAAAACGAGAATGTGTTATGGGGTATATCACTTTCCTAAATATTATTGCAAAGACAAACAAGATTCTACCCAACCAATCATACTTATAAAACAAGTGCCTCCACCATACTTAGTTCCATCTAGCATTTATTCATGAGCAATCCAACCCCAAAAATGGGAAAGTCACTTCTTTTATAATCCATTTTAATGTGATATCTTCCCAATATTTATCTCTTGGTTTCACCCCTACCCATGCAAGAGAAAATTTGGGCCTAATTTACAAGTTTCCAAAACAAGGTAAAAGTGAAATACAATCATTTCCCCTTCTACCCATTTACCCAAGTTAACTCTAGAGGTCATTTCACAAGTATTTCCCTATTTCCCAAGATTCCTACGCACTAGGATATGATGGTCACCTTGATTGAGTCAAGATCATTTTCCTTGAGTTCATTTCCCCATTGTCCACCTAGTCTCCACTTGTAACAAGTTGGTCCATCCAACATACCAATGTATATGCAACATCATCATCAAAATAAATCATATGAAGTATCTTATTAACAAGGCATAAATCATGACTCATATAACATGAATTACCTCATTAACCATGCATTAAATCATAAATCATATGATATGAAGTATCTCATTAACAAGGAATAAATCATAACTCATATAACATGAATTACCTCATTAACTAGACATACAATCATATAACATGAAGTATCTCATTAACCAAGCATTAAATGGAAAAGTATCCAATGCTTTTATTCATCATAATAAATCATCTCACAACAAGGATAGATTATGGTAAATCATCATCAAAGGTCATCATTACTTCATCTCCATCATCAAGAATATTTTCTGATATCATTAGGAAATACCGGTACTCATCATAATCTAGACAATGACATAGGAGTCTAGGCCCATCATACCCAATCATCCGTAGAAGAAAATACAATAGGAAGGTGAGTTTAGAGCACTATCACTATCTCCTATTAGTCACACTAAAGAATCAATGCATCATAACACCTTGTATTATAAACATGATATTAAAAAAGGGTTACTCATAATAATCCATCAAGTTACACATATGTCTCATTGCAAGTAAAATTATGAAATAAGGTATCATCCCAAAAGAAGTGATGCAGGAGCATCTTTTCAAGCAAGCCAGCCATGTCAGCGCGTGCATTCAAGGCTGAAGAGAGGCGCAACCCTCATCTTCAATTTTGTAATTGAATGTAAATTAAATGTTTAGGTTGTTGAGCCATAGAGTCGTGCCTTTGTGCACGAATTAGAGTAGGTAGGCCTCTAATGTTTGTAAGGCTGAGATATAGATCTGATTTGTGGACTAGACAACCATTCAATGTAATTGAATAGGGTAGGTAGATTGGAAGGAAGAGCTCTAAGAGCCCCCTCAGGTAAAAAGATCTTAGGAGGATCTCATTTAGAAGGGGAGAGAGAATAGAATAGAGGAGAATCTCTGCAAGTAGAGAGCAGAAGAGAGGAGCCGAGACCTTGTTACAGGCCGTGCTCAGGAACACCTTTGTAAATAGGCATTTTCCATTTTAATACAAACATAAGCAGTTTTTCCTGCATGTATTTCTGTGTTATGTGGATGCCTTGGCATGTTCTATTTTATGCTATGAATTCATGTTGTAGATGTATGCTAGGAATTTGTAGGTTGTTTTGATTTCGAGCTTGAGGTTCTTTGTGGTTTCATGCCAGGAGAGTGTGACAGAGTACAACAGTCTCTGAATACCAGTGCACAGAAGCACTTCTGAACTCTGCGGATTCAGAAAAAGACGTGTTAGGTGGGCACACAACTGAATTCATCAACTCAGGAGGAAGACCTCAAGGTTGTTGAATACCTTGGAGTTAAGGTTGTGTATGAGAAAACACAGTTGTAGACATAATATCTGAGTGAGTTCTGTAGATCTCTGCCCAGTGGGCATTGAGCATATGCGTAGTGATGCATTGAGAAGAACTCTGTTGTGAGTTCAAGGAGAACCAAAATCACTGAGGATTCTGAGAGCTCTGCCAAGTGGGCATTGAGCAGGTGTATAGGTGTATAGAAGAGCACATAACTATTGGATGTTCTAAGAGAAGACATACTGCCAGTAGGGCATTGAGATAGTGTGTAGGTTGGCACAGAGAAGAAGAGAACTCTGTTGAGATCTGGAATTTGAAGGAAGAGTCGATTTAGGGATCTTCACAGGATTGTTGAACACCCTGAAAGACTAGCAAGAGGTTGCTTGAGCAAAGGATAGTCAGGAGGGCATTCCAAATTCTCCATCTGCAGGAGAAAGGAAGAAGGATTTATTTCCTTAGAGATCTGAGTGTTTGAGAAGCTCAGGAGAGATAGCACTTTGTGTGTGTGAAGACTCTGCAGAGGCGTAGAAGTCAAAGAATCCCTTGGGGATTCGAGGATAAGCTCAGAAGGAGTAGTACTTTCAGCGCACGGAGCTATAGCTGCAAGGAACGCAGAGGTCGAAGAACTCTTTGGAGAGTTCAGAGTTCCCAAAGATCTGGAGGGACACCATTTTCATATACGCACGAAAGAACTCAAAGTAAAGGAGTTCGCAGAGGAGAAAAAAGGCAAAGGTTGAGGTCTTTGAGAAATTAGAGATTCTTCCAAGTTCCGAAAGAAAGCGCTGAAGCTCAAGGGAAGGCATAGCAGCCGTCCGATCATACTGGGAAGGAGATCTGGACCATTGAAGATTCTTCGTCCAGGAGAGAGTAGGAGGAGTGCACAGAAGAGGAGATCATGAGCCATTGGATCTCATTCAGATACTCGTCAATCGTTGGATTGGGTGAAGACGCACAGAGTTTAATCTCTGGGGTGTGCGTAGAAGATCGGTGGAACAGACGGTGGAGACACTTCATCAAGAAGTGTCGAAACTCCATCAGCTGTTGGATCGGACAGAAGTTGCTCGAGGTTTAAACCCTCGTAAGCAAAGGAGAAAAGTCCTGATGAGAGGCATGGCCATCGGGATATTGGCGTTCGTGAAACCGGGAATCACGATGACAGAAGATCGAGAATCTCCATGGTGAAAATCCTGGAATCAATCTGGGCTATCCATCTATTGAGACACGTGGCAGAAATTGAGAACCCGTCGACCGTCGGGGTTTTGAGTTGACAGAGAAATTGTGTCATCGGGACATCGCAAGTCATGAAATCCCGAGATTGAATAAGGACCGTCTATTGGTTGGGATACGTGTTGGAGATCGGGAGTCCATCGACATTTCGAGAGTTCCAAGGACAAGATGTCGGGACACTTCGGGATTTGAAATCGCAAAATCCCAAGAGTAAATCAGGACCATCCATCTTGAGGGGACGCGTGGCAATGATTGAGACCTTCGGAAAAAATCCCGATAGGCGAGTCCATTGGCATATCGAGATTCGGTGTTTCGCGGATCTTGAAGACATGAAACACTTGCATTTCAGAGTTGCGAAGTCTGAAATACTGAAAGGAGGAAAGCTCCATTATGGGGCCCAGCTGACGTCATATCATCATAACGAGGGATCGGGAATCTCCACGGTGAAAACCCTGAAGCAGACTTGAGCCATCCATCAGTTGGGATGCATGGCAGAAATCAAAGCATTCAGGAAATTTCTTGAAATGAAAAGTCATCTATTGGGAAATCGGGATTCGAGATATCAAGAGTCTCAAAGACAAATGCATTTCGGCATTTGAAAGCCCGAAACCCCGAGAAGAGATAAGGCTGTGGTCTTATGAGAACTGGTCACATGGACTAGGGCATAGCCAGGAGGGGCTAAGGCGAGAAAATCCATATCGAGAAATCAGTAAATCAGAGATCGGGGATATAAGAGGACAGGGAACTCTTGACATCGGGGATCAGGAAACCCCGAACCCTGAAAGCATATCTTTCCTATTGAGGAAGAGGCAGCGGTCGGAGTGCAGAGGACTGTGAGACCAAAGAGCAGGACCTGTGGATCGGGTTTTAACCGAGATTCCACTGAGGAATCAAAGAGTCACTCTGGCTCAAAAGGGGAATTTGAACGATCCTTAAGACCAGGAGGTCGGGCACAGAGACCCTGCGGGGTATGCCTCTGCGTCAGGTTTGGTATCAGAGCCTGATTCTTGTTTGTATATTTCAGGCGAGGGAGGCATAAGAGATAAAGAGCACTCTGATATACTGCGTCAAATTTTGGTATCAGAGCGTTGAATCTTGTCTGTAGATTTTAGGGAAGAGAAGAAAGAGGAAAAAGAGCACTCTGATACACTGTGTTAATTTAAGGTATCAGAGCGCGGATTCTGTCTGTACATTGCAGGGACAGAAGGAGGCAAAGGAGAAAGACAGAGTGCTGGAGACTCTGTGACGATTGGTTGTAGGTAGGCAACAATCAAGAATAAAGTCAGCAGGACTGTAGGATGAAGCTGGGAACACTCGGGGTACAGAGTGACAACAACAGGTTTGCTAGGAGAGCAGACAGAGACAACAACATGGCTACTGTAGGGCGTAAGTATGCTAGAAGGAAAAAATCAGATCTGTGGAGCCAAGGAGATATAGATGAAGAGCTCGCTGATATAAATAAAGAAATAGAAAATCTTGCATTGCGGATGCAGCAAAAAGCCAAACCACGGTGGGTATATGAATGGCCCATGAAGAAGGAAAAAGCAAAATGGCCAATCAAGGAGTTGATGGCTAGAAGACAGTGTAGGCTGTTAAGAGGATGGTTGAGGCATGCTGAAAACCTCGACGAACCTGAGGAGATGGTTCAGATATGTGAACCAGAGACTGGGAGAATTCTCGGTGAAGAGAATAAAATGGGACCAGCTGAAGATCTCAAGAACTGCCAGGAGGGCAGAGAGGAAATTCCAGTTTGCCAGGTGGGAAACGAGTTGAGATCACTGCGGGATCTCATAGACTATCATGAGGACAGCGAAGGAATTTCACATTTCCAACTGGGCAATGAAATGGGGTCGTTGCGGGATCTCGAAGACTGCCAGGAGGGTAGTGGAAGCATCTCAAATTGTCAGGTGGGCAGAGATGAGCATTCGAGACTATCTGAAAGTCTCATGGACTTGGAGGTGAGTTCAATTCAGCAAGGAGTGTTGATGAAGATGGGATCAGTTGATCTCATAATCTACCAGGAGGGCAATGAGAAAATCCCATATTGCCATATGGGTAGGGATGAGCAGGCGAGTTGGAATCATCCAGAGGAGCTGACAGAGTAGGTGAGCTCATACATGGATGTGGATCAGCTAGAGCAGCTGACAGAAGAGGGAGATCAGGAGAGTCTTCTAATGATTGGAGGAATTGAAGTTTTCCTACCATTTTCCCAGGGGGAGGAAAAAATATGTGTTGCAGATGCAACAACAACAGAAGGACAACTAGCTGAGACTGTCAGGGAAGAAGGATTGGAGTAGATATCTGAGGCTGCCCAAGCAGGAGAGGAAAATGAGCATTCTGAGGAATGGCTCAACATATTCAGCTAGGAAGCTGAGGAAGCTATAGCACTGAAGCTGACAACAAAAGAAGAACAAGGAGAAAATGATCATTCTGAGGAGTGGCTCGACACATTCATCCAGGAAGCTGAAGGGACTGCAACATGGGAGTTTGTAGAAGAAGCAGAAGAAGAAGAGGCATAAAACATTTTCTTTGTTGATCTATGGGAATAAATAGAAGCTCTGGAGAGAAGGGTGAAAGTGCAGGGCATGCACATCCATCAGGTGAAGTTGGAAGCTGATGAAGAAAGCATGGGATATCACAGTGATCTGCCCATTTGTAGAAAAATTTTGCAGCTCAGGAGATTGCATGAACAGGGCCAGCTATTGGAGCAGTTGGATGAAGTGATCGACATGACCAGAGAGATGATAATCCGGTCAACAGAAATAGTCAGCAAGGAGAGGCTGAGAAGAAGGAAGGAAGCAGCAGCAACACCGCAGAAGCAACAACAACAACAAAGAGATGGAGCAGATGAACAACTCCAGAGATTTATTTGGGATCCAGGAGGATTTCAATAGCTGAGATGGGAAGCTCATGAGCAGGAGCTCATGAATTTTGCAGCTGAGGAGTATGATGCAGGAGCATCTCTCCAAGCCAGCCAGCCATGTCAGCACGTGCATTCAAGGTTGAAGAGAGGCACAACCCTCATCTTCAATTTTTTAATTGAATGTAAATTAAATGTTTAGGTTGTTGAGCCGTAGAGCCATGCCTTTGTGCAGGCATTAGAGTAGGTAGGCCTTTAATGTTTGTAAGGCTGAGATCTAGATCCGATTTGTGGACTAGACAACCATTCAATGTAATTGAATCGGGTAGGTAGATTGGAGGGAAGAGCTCTAAGAGCCCCCTCAGGTAAAAAGATCTTAGGAGGATCTCATTTAGAAGGGGAGAGAGAATACAATAGAGGAGAATCTCTGTGAGTAGAGAGCAGAAGAGAGGAGTTGAGACCTTGTTACAGGCCGTGCTTAGGAACACCTTTGTAAATAGGCATTTGCCATATTAATACAAACAAAAGCAGTTTTTCCTGCATGTATTTCTATGTTATGTGGATGCCTTGGCGTGTTCTATTTTATGTTGTGATTTCATGTTGTATATGTATGCTAGGAATTTGCAGGTTGTTTTGATTTCAGGCTTGAGGTTCTTTGTGGTTTTATGCCAGGAGGGCATGACAAAGTACTGCGGTCTCTGAATACTAGTGCACATAAGCACTTCTGAACTCTGCGGATTTAGACAAAGACGTGCCAGGTGTGCACACAACTGAATTCATCAACTCAGGAGGAAGACCTCAAGGTTGTTGAATACCTTGGAGGAAAGGATGTGTATGAGAAAACACATTTGTAGACAGAATCTCTGAGTGAGTTCTGTAGATCTCTACCAAGTGGGCATTGAGCATATGCGTAGTGATGCATTGAGAAGAACTTTGTTGTGAGTTCAAGGAGAACCAGAATCATTGAGGATTCTGAGAGCTCTGCCAAGTGGGAATTGAACAGGTGTATAGGTGTACAGAAGAGCATAGAACTGTTGGATGTTCTGAGAGAAGACATACTGCCAGGAGGGCATTGAGACAGTGTGCAGGTTGGCACAAAGAAGAAGAGAACTCTGTCGAGTTTTGGAATTTGAAGGAAGAGTCGATTTAGGGATCTTCACAGGGTTGTTGAACACCCTGAAAGACTTAGCAAGAGGTTGCTTGAGCAAAGTATAGTCAGGAGGGCATTCCAAATTCTCCATCTGCAGGAGAAAGGAAGAAGGATTTATTTCCTTAGAGATCTGAGTGTTTGAGAATCTCAGGAGAGATAGCACTTTGTGTGTGTGAAGACTCTGCAGAGGTGTAGAAGTCGAAGAATCCCTTGGGAATTCGAGGATAATCTCAGGAGGAGTAGTACTTTCAGTACACGGAGCTATAGCTGCAAGGAATGAATAGGTCGAAGAACTCTTTGGAGAGTTTAGAGTTCCCAAAGCTCTGGAGGGACAGCGTTTTCATATATGCACGAAAGAACTCAAAGTAAAGGAGTTCACAGAGGAGAAAAAAGGAAAAGGTTGAGGTCTTTGAGAAATTGGATATTCTTCCAAGTTTCGAAAGAAAGTGCTGAAGCTCAAGGGAAGGCATAGCAGCCGTCCGATCATACTGGGAAGGAGATCTGGACCATTGAAGATTCTTCGTCCAGGAGAGAGTAGGAGGAGCGCACAGAAGAAGCGATCGTGAGCCATTGGATCTCATTCCAATACCCGTCAACCGTTGGATCGGGTGAAGACACGCGAAGTTTAATCTCTGGGGTGTGCGTAGAAGATCGGTGGAACGGACGGTGGAGACACTTCATCAAGAAGTGCTGAAACTCCATCAGTTGTTGGATCAGACAGAAGTTGCTCAAGGTTTAAACCCTCGTAAGCAAAGGAGAAAAGTCCCAACGAGAGGCGTGGCCATCGAGATTTTGGCGTTCGTGAAATCAGGAATCACGATGACATGAGATCGAGAATCTCCATGGTGAAAATCCCAGAATCAATATGGGTCGTTCATCTATTGAGACACGTGGAGGAAATCGAGAACCCGTCGGCCACCAGGGTTTTGAGTTAACAAAGAAATTATGTCATCAGGGCATCGCAAGTTGTGAAATCTCGAGATTGAATCACGACCGTCTATTGGTTGGGATACGTGTTGGAGATCGGGAGTCCATCGGCATTTCGAGAGTTCCAAGGACAAGATGCCGGGACACTTCGAGATTTGAAATCGCAAAATCCCGAGAGTAAATCTGGACCGTCCATCTTGAGGGGACGCGTGGCAATGATTGAGACCTTCGGGAAAAATCCCGATAGGCGAGTCCATCGGCATATCGGGATTCGACGTTTCGCGGATCTTGAAGACAGGAAACACTTGCATTTCGGAGTTGCGAAGTCTAAAATCCTGAACGGAGGAAAGCTCCGTTATGGGGCCCAGCTGACGTCATCTCGTCATAACGAGGGATTGGGAATCTCCACGGTGAAAACCCCAAAGCAAACTTGAGTTGTCCATCAGTTGGGACGTGTGGCAGAAATCAAAGCATTCGAGAAATTTCCTGAAAGGAAAAGTCATCTATCGGGAAATCGGGATTCGAGGGATCGAGAGTCTCAAAGACAAATGCATTTCGACATTTGAAAGCCCGAAACCACGAGAAGAGATAAGGCTGTGGTCTTATGAGAACTGGTCACATGGACTAGGGCATAGCCAAGAGGGGCTAAGGCGAGAAAATCCATATCGGGAAATTAGTAAATCGGAGATCGGGGATTCAAGAGGACAGGGAACTCTTGACATTGGGGATCAGGAAACCCCGATCCCCGAAAGCATATCTTTCCTATTGAGGAAGAGGCAGCGGTTGGAGTGCAGAGGACTGTGAGACCAAAGAGCAGGACCTGTGGATCGGGTTTTAACYGAGATTTCACTGAGGAATCAAAGAGTCACTTGGCTCAAAAGGGGAATTTGAACGATCCTTAAGACCGGGAGGTCGGGTGCAGAGACCTTGAGGGGTATGCGTTTGCGTCAAGAAGGGTCAAATTAACACTATAACACACTCAAATTCTATCCAAAGGGTAGCTATCACATAATACAAGGATTAATAATAATTGTTGAAAGGGAACAAATCACATATTTTCAAGGTACCACTTATCAACACCTTTCCACYAAGTAAAGACAACTCCACCATTATSCATGGAGGATGATACTTGTAAGCATTGGCTAGAAATCATCAATGAAGAAGCGATGATCCATAATTGATAAAAACTCCTTCCAATTGCAGTTGGAAAATAAAGAAAGTTTGTGTTTCCAATGAATGTAATTCTTCAATACATATAAGAAAAAGAATTATGTGGTTTTCTCCCACTTTGGGTTTCCACGTAAAATACTGGTGTACTGTGTATGTGTATGATTGTTCATTTGTTCATTTCTTATTTACTTTACATTTATTGGATGATAATGCTACATTGATATAACACTTGGATTATATGGCTAAAATTGATTAAATTGCTCTATTACTGATTCACCCCCCCTCTCAGTAATTCAACAATTGGTATCAGAGCAGGTTCCTTCAGAAATCAGTTTAACCAATGAAAGGTATATCATGAGGCAACAAATTGTATAAAAATGGAAAACCAAAGTTCAATGGACATAAGTATGCATTTTGGATCATAAGGATGAAAACACATATACATGCATAGGGATTTGAAATTTTGAAATCAATTGTAGATCGATACACAACACCAACAATTCCTCCAACAAATGATACAAAGCAGTGAAACTCGRTCAGAATAATTCCAAAGCAAAAAATACACTTYTGAATGGTCGTAGTGAAACGATATTCACCAAAGTTGCACATTGTAAATCCTCTAAAGAGATTTGGGGCAAACTTCAAAATATTTATGAAGGAGATTCAAAATTCAAAGCAACAAAGCTTCAAACTTACATAGGTTAGTTCGAACAACTTAATATSAAGGAAGATGAGAATATTGCAGATTACTTTTTACGAGTTTATGAAATAGTAAATGCAATGATAGGATTGGGAGAAGAAATCAAAGCATCTGTAATTGTTCAAAAAGTACTAAGATCTCTTCCTATGAGATTTGACCCTAAGATATCAACACTAGAAGAAAGATCAAATCTAAACTCAATAAGCATGGACGAATTACATGGAATCTTCACATCATATGAAATGAGAACTGAATAGGAAAATCCATATATAAAAGAAGCAATAGCAGCAACGTTTTTGAAGATGATGAAGAAGTGGCCAACTTTGTAAAAAAATTGAAGGGAATCGATGGTAGGTATAGAGGTAATCTTCCTTTATTTTTTTTTAATTGTGATGGTATTGGTCATTTTGCTAACAAATGTTCTTATAGTAAAAAGAGAAATAATCATGATATCCATGGGAAATAATCATGTTACCCATAAGGTATTCCTTCAGTCTTATTATTGATTGCTTCTACATTTGATCAAATTGTTTAGTTGTTGCTAAAAGGAAAATATTTGCATGCATGGAAGGATCATAGTGAATTTTTACTTCATATGCTCTCATTCCTTAATCACTAAAATGGCAGGATCATAATAAAATAATAGAATATAAAGTTATAAAGTAATAAATAAATGACCATCACCCAGATTTACACCACTCATGACCATCACATCACCCATATTTCCACCACTCATAATTTAGATACGTAGAGGGCGACATGTATTTCATCGATAGCCATAGTGTGTTCTGGTGTTATACCAAATGTCCCCTACTTCAACATCGATATTGGATTCCCTAAAGTGTTCGAGTTCAGGATGTTCATTTCAAGGGCTGCCAACATTTTGAACATGATTGATCTAATTATCCCTGCAGATGAATTGTTCCACAAGGGACAACTTCTTCCCTTTCATCTTCCTTCATGTATTGAGATGGTGCAAAATCTAGTGTCCCTTAGAGGATTTGAGTCTAGTTCTACTTCATATTATGTGAATTTAGAGAGCCTCCGGAGAAAGGATTCCACTAACTGCCATAGTAGTTGCAATACTAGTAACAATGGTATCTCCAAATATTCCACTAGGATTTTGTAGGATTCAGAATGTTGTGATCCTCGTGGCTTGATAAATGAAAAGGAGAAGACCTAATTTCCTTCGTGGAGGAAATCGACTGCCAGATTGAAGGGATCTCTACTAAATCTGAATTGTTTTTCAAAGGTGAGCACAGATGAAAAGCAGATCAATGAAGGGCCCCAAAGATATAAGATGTCGGATCAACCTTCCTCAATGTTGGTACTAAGCAGTAATTCATATAGGGGAACTGACATCAATAAATTTTAGAAGAAAAATTACCATTCTCTATCATTTTTAGATATTCTTTCTTCCATGGACACGGATAGAGAAAATGAAAATGGGAATTACAATTGAAGCGCAAAGGAGGTTTTTCAAAAACATTTCAATATAATCAAGACCTTTTATGAAAAATGATCTCAGAAACATGATTTGAGAATGGATGAATGTAAGGAAAGCATCGTTAAATCGGTGGATTTAGAGAAATCGAGGCCGAGTCAGAGCAGTGGTCGTTTTTGTTTTCTCGGGGAATTTGAAGATGGGTAGCAGGAGCTCCAGTGAGGCATGAGATGAATCAATTTCTTACAGAAACAGGAAATGTCATTACCACCCTCGGTTTTCTTGGAGAAAATCCTCTCGGAAAAAAATTGAATAAATCCACTAGATTTGAAATCGTTAGCATTGACTGCCAATACAAAAAGCACTTAAATGTTTTTAAAAAACTTACACGATATTTCAAAGTGAAGGAGGAGGCATTGTGGGTAAGAAAGAGGTGATTGAAAATGAAATATTTTGAAGCGAAGGAGACCACTTGGGTTTGGTTGGCTCCAAGATAGACCACGGAGCGTAGCACTGCAAGTAAGGTAAGCGAGGATAAATTCCATGAAGGAGACAAACGAAAGTTGATGAAGTACGATACTTGTAATGTGAGGTCTCCCAAAGTTCTTCCAGTATGTAACATATCTCTGTTGAAATATTGTTTCCAAAATTGAATCATAAATAGTTATATCGATGAAATTCTTAGTATTTCATTACATCGCATTAAAGAATAAAATTAATCTAGATATAAATTATGTCATGGAAAGAAGACTCACTACTTAATCATGTTTTTATAGTCTCTAACAACTATACCAGATTCTAAAGCACTTGCATATTTGAACAACTCCATAGATGAACTCGTCCCCAAAAATATGGAAACGCTAAACATGATTTCCTGCAACTGTCTCGTTTCTTTGAGTAAAATCCTTTCGAGCACTAGCCTTCTTCTGACTCAGGAATTTTGATTGTTCCATGAATTCTTTTCTCCTGTGTAATTGAATCTGTATATTCATTTTTGGTTGCTTCTTTGAGAAATTGAATCTGTGTATTCATTTTTTCTTGTTGTCTTGAGAGCTTGTAGTTTGTAGTCACAAATTTTTTTATGAATGTGGAGGGTAATAATCTCCCACCAGGTGGAGAATCCATATCAACAACATGGTGCATAATGCATCTCGGCGGCATGAGCGGTGGCCAGGTGGTTGAGGGCGATAACGTTTTGGCAGAATTGCATGCAGATCGCCATGGGATGGCATCAACTGTAGCGACAACAATACATAAACTGTAGCAACAACAACTGTCACAGATACTTGCATAAACTCAGAAGCATCCACAAATCAATTTTATTTATTTCTTAAATCAATTTTATACTTTGAAAATTAAGAAAATAATTTTTCCCTCCACTAGGGGTATTTAGTCCCATCAATATCCCGAGGGCCAATTAAAAAATGGGAATATAGGTTTTGAAAATTATTAAAGGATTTTTAATTTTTCAAGAAATGAATAAGTAAAAAATAATCCATAACATAGGGAGAACCTGTTAAAAATATACAAAATCCACCAAATAATATTGCAAAATGAAAAGGTTAATAGGTTGTTGAACATTGAGCGAAAGCTATAGTCCCTGGCCAGAGTCAGGGATTAAAAAGAGGGAAGGGTCGAAGCTAACCAAGAAAATAGAGAGGCAAGTGACCAAAAGAGATAACAGAACCCAAAGAGCATAAGACCCATAATAAAAATTTACCAGAGCTTGCTTAAGGATAAAAAGGCCACACCAACAAAATATTTCATCTTTGTCCATAATAATAGGAATATTGAAGAAACCGAAAATCCAAGTGTGAAACCAGTGTGAAACCAAAATCTTGAGGAGAACCTTAGAAAAATTGGTCGACCCATCCTGCAATTTATTTTCCTTGTATGTGCACTCCCCAAACCAGCTCATAATACTACAATGATAAGGATAATCCTCCTTCCGAGTTCAAAAAAGATCAGACATAATTTTCAACATATGAAAGGAAATGATTGTCCTTTTGAATCCATGCACATTACTTGAAATCTGTTGTCCAGAGATAAGTGACAAGCGACTATTAATGACAATGTTGATGAACCATCCCATGAAAACTTTAGATTATAGTATCTCAACATTATCTTTAAGAAATTAAATTTAGTATAAGGGAACTGACAAGAGACATAATACTCATGGTTAACATATAGAATTTATCAAGGATTGTTATAATCTTGTTGGAAAAAGGGTAAATCTTAGAACATCTCGATGACCATGCACTTTAGAAGTAAGCATAAATTAAGGATGACCATGGACTTCAGAAGTAAGCATAAATTACGGATGACCATGCACTTCAGTTCCCGAAGGAATATCATGTACAATGAGAAATTGAAATTCTGTTTTGACTACCTTTAGCACAACAATTCTTTCAAAGGATTCAAGGCACTGAGAAATTCTAAGGATGTTTTAGTGTAAGGCTTAATGGAGATTAGGAAGATATTCTTGATGCATTTCCAAAATATCTTTTCTAAGTATCCTTGTCAAGTAAAGTTGTAGCTTCCTTAACAAGGTTGTCTCATCCAAGTTGTGGAGCACTAAATGAGATATGATTAGGGAATAAATAACTAACGAGGGCCTTATTGGATAGCTAAACATGATGAAGAATGGAAAACACGAATCGATGGTATTCCTTATGAATTATTCAAATAGACATGGAAATTTCTTACCAATGTCATAACATTGAGGATTAAATGAGTTGCAACATAAATTGTTCAACCATAGTAGCTTAGTTTTGTTCAATGCAAGATCATTGTTGACACCACATTGATGACTTGCGAGAGTGTTGACTGGCCAAAATAGTCATGAAAATAGGCTCCCTTGATAAGAATTGATTTTGATATTTTCTATGACAAGGTTGGTTGGTCTTTCATCATAAATATATTTTCTTGAATGGGCTTTTGGCTCACGCTCTGTGTCCACGGTGAACACTCTCTTTTCTAACACTTTAGCCTTTGTTCATGTCAATGGTGCTATAGAAAATAAAATTATTTGGACAAATCTATAATGCAAGGTTATCCATGTTGTGTACCTTTACAGAACATATTTTTTTCATGTGTTATTTTGTTTGTAATTTCATTAATGCCCCATTACTAAGCTAGTTGATATTACTCATGTCAATGATTCATCAATAGGTTAGTGTATATGTGCTAGTTATATGCATTAATGGTTCACACCATGATGTTATTACACATGCGTTAATATGAGAGTTGTACTAAAATTCATCTCTCCCTTTGGTAAGCACTTCATCCTATTATCACTACAAAAAAATATTCTTTACTCAATTAAGTATGAAGTACATGAAAATCTCTTCCTCCATTTTCTACAAATCCCAGGCACATTCCAACCCTTTCGGTGTGTAGGTGCTCCCAATACTTTTTCTCTTTCGTTTTTGTAAATTTTAATTTATTATTATCTATTGTTGTAGTTCCATTATGGATTTGGAATAGTTCAATCCACTTTCTCTTTACCTTTATGTCTTAGCCATTAATTCCTTCTGTTGGATCATGTTGTCATTGATGCCAATGGTTTGTCATTGATGCCAATGGTTTGATTACTTGGGAGATTGTTGGATCATATGTCATTGATGTAAATGGTTTGGTTTGATTGATGTCATTGGTTGATGTCAAGTAAT
>ML795908.1:57782-103962 GCA_009831015.1 Picea engelmannii
CTGGTTATAAATGACAACAATGGGTAATGAATAAATGTTGAATGCTAATTGATGAGTTTTTGTGCAAGAGGGCAGTTTTGGGAAAAAGAGCCCCACACTCATTCACCCCCCCTCTAAGTGTGGTAGGTGTGTCCAACACCTTCCACTCTATTATGGATGTTGGTAGAGCTAAAGGCTTGGTCACATGCATCTCTTTTCCAAGTGGCAGAAAATTGTGTGAAATAACCATATTGTCAATTATACTCTCCTCCATAATAAGTTTGGGTAGGATTTGGTAGATGGATCTCTTGAGTGTTTGGATGCTTTTTGCAGTATCATTCTAGCTATTGTTAGTGAGCTAAATTTCATTTCTAATTGATTGGTATAAAAGAAAAACTAGATTAGATGAGTCACCCATGGCAGTTTATGATGGATGGTGATATTGTTCACTACCTACAGGTGATATTGTGGGCCTTGTGTTTGTAGAAACTTCGACATAAACTTTGCAACAAGATGTTATGAGATTTACCCTTTTCCAAGAAGCTTATAACAATGTTTAATAAAATTTACATGTTAATCATGACTATTATGTCTCTTGTTAGTTTCCTTCTACTAAATTTATTTTCCTAGAGAGAATGTTGAGATGTTTTTCTTTAGTCTACACAATATAAATCACAGGTGTAACATAAAGTAAAAATCAAATGTTGAGATGTTTTGTTTTGGTAGTCTACACACTATAAATGAGAGGTGTAACATAAAGTAAAAATCAAATTGGAAAAATTCTATAATAACAATAAATATTAATAAAATAAATTAAGTTAAATCCATTTTAACTTCATTCTTTAAAACATATAATATAGAGATTTGTGTGTGGATCATAAATTTATGCTTCCATTTCATAGATGCAAATTTCTCTATATTATCATAAAACATTTTTATTGCACTAAAATGTGTTTTCATAGATGTGTAATTCTTTTTGTGCTTAACATGGAGTTGGCATGTGACACACACATATATCCATTTCAATTCGTACCTATTATATCATAAACAGGACTTAGAAAACTTAAGAAAAAAATTGCATTTTTAAGGATTTGATCCCACTCTAAACATGATAAATCCAAAATTAAAATAAACTTTATTTTTAATTAATTAAATTCATTAATAAAATGAATTAAATCAAATATTTATAAAAAATAATTGTTTTAAAATAATCAAAATAAATTTTTTTATGTAATTATTTCCATCAACAAATAATTGTCACTATAACTTCCAACAATTTTTTTATTAAAAGGGATTTTAAAAAAGTAAGATTTTCCACTTAAAAATAGAAATAATCTAACACGATGGATGCATCCCTGATCATAAGATCTAGATGCACGAATCATGTCATAATTACGCTGAAAGGCGTATACCTATTGACAATGGGCAGATTTAATAGGGGTTTAGTGATTAATAAGTTTTCTATGGACAAGATTAAATATGGCTGGAATATTCTTAGTAGTCACACAAAATAAATGGTTGTGATTTCAATCATTAACTTCCTAGCTATTATAAAGACATTCGTTTATGTGTTTACTTTTTTACATTTACCTAATCAAATTTAAAAATTACTTTGATAGCTAACTGATTGCCACGTAAGTGATTAACAAAAATTAAAATATTAACACCAAATAAATGAAGCTCAACAGTTTATTTGTTAATCAATAATAAAATTTAATATATTCTTTTAAGGATTCTTTTCATTTTATCAACCTTTCGGCCTTGATCAGCCATAATTATGTGGTTGTGCTAGTTAACACACTATCGGTGCCAACAACAAGATGCTGATGAGTAGGACATGTTCAACTCGAAATCAGAAAACAACAACCAAAGATTGGACTACCCGCGAAATGAAGAGGTTTGAAGTGGCCCACGTCTCATCACATGAAATAATGTGTTTGAATAAGAAAAACAAACTCCTCATTCTTGGAATCCGACTTTTATTAACGACATCTATGTAGACGGGACTTTTATTAATGACATCTATGTAAAATAAAATATTTATGATTGGAAAATTTTTGTAGAAAATATAATAATAATCATGAATGTCATCTTAGATAGTGGATCAATCCAGCCAAATCATAGGACGAAAACGCTAAACTGTTTGGGATAAACGCCAAACTATACATTGACTGGTGTATTTAATTGATAAAACGATAGGACGAAAAATAATAACTGTGATATAATAGACTGCAAGTAATAACGCATAAGATAAATCCAATAGTTACAACTTGCATTTAATCAATGTACATGTTTAAGGTAAACCTCATAATATGAATTGAATGATCATTCACTGTTTTCATAAAAATGAAGCATAAAATCGTGAACTGTGAGAGAAAAATTATCTTGACAACAAAATAATCTGCGAAGACGGAAGCTATCAATAGTCATCCAATTATCAAGATAAACAAATTATATACAACAACAACATTCACAGATGGCTAAAGCATAAAGTAAATATTTTTATGTCCAAGTTCGAGTATAAGTTGTTCACAACTAGCCCTAGGCCAAGATGTCCCTGATTACAAAAGTAATGGGTTTATAAAGGCCTCAGAAAAGATAACTGTTTCCCCTTCTAATATCATATATTGATTAAAAAAATAAAAGGGGGATAGAACCACCCAGAACATACTAAATCTTCTAAAGCTAACAAAAGTTCATTTCTGTTCATACAAAATGCATCAAAGATATGATTGGCAGGTCTCAAGGATGCCTCAGATCAATCGATAATCATGAACTCCTGAATATCCTGAAAGGAAAAGGAAAAATAGAAAGATTTAGATACATATTCAACCATTAATTTGCAAATTTCGAATTAACATATCTGGCTACAGAATCTGTGATTCTATAGCTAGTTATTTTAGTAAAGGAAATCCAATTTATTGTAAGAACAAAGCAATCTAGTTTTAACAAATAATCTTATTTTAAGATAAAGAATCATACCTCCAACTATGAGATCAAATCATATCAGACAACCTTGGAATTTACAATGGTTGTTGCAGCCTCAACGTTTTTAAATACTACATTGCATGTTGTCTTCATACGTTTTTATTTTCCTTGAATAACAGACTTGAGCCTATGGTTTTCCTTCGTTAAGACACCGATCTGATCAGTGAGAGCCTTAAACCGTGACTGTAGGATAGGGATATTAGTATAATATCTATCAATCTAGGATAGACAGAATTCACACTTCGACTGTGCGACGGTTGCATGGGAACAAACATGATTGTGAAATGGAGCATCTTCCACATAGACATTCGATTCATTACCCAATTTAATACCAGGAAACTATGCATTACATTTTAGACAGGGAGGTAAATTTTCCACAAAGTTGTAAGGCCGATCGAGGTGTGTCTAGAACGAATGAGGGTCTTCTTCAACGAGGAACCTATAGATATCGGAGTCCAAACTCTCATGGACCTCGATCATGCTGATCGAGCTCGCATGAGATTTCGAATTGTTTCGAAGCTTTCTTGAAATTAACCTCCCGACTCTCTTGTTTTTAAAATTTAAATCAGGATGGCCTTTAGATATCTAACTTGTAGGTTTCTTTAAATTTTGAACAGAGTCACCAGGGTGTATAACTTTCTCATTGACCTGCCCAATAAACTTTGGATCGAGTGAGGGTTTGCTGTAGGAGGCCAAGACGTAGGCCTGGGTAGGTGAGAGGGGCACTGTAGGGTAGAGAAGGGTCTCTTCAACCACGATTTTGTCGACCTCCTCCATATCAGGGTTACCATAACCATTTCTAGTTATGAATGAATCCCAACTATCATTCTGCAATTCTAATTGATGTACAAGCAAGATATTTACTAAGATGTGATGGAAGAGGCTCGAGTCTGATTGTTTCTTTCTATATCTTTTGCCCATTTTATAAAGGCTCCTCAATAAATAATACAACATGTTCAAGGGAAACCCCATAAAAATCACGAGAAGACACAAATGGTACATAAACACAAGACCAAAACATCCTTCATAGGAGACAAAATGTTTTAACATAGCAAGCAGATTGTGCCATCAAACTTTCAGTAAAGAGATGGGCATACCTTTGTCACATCCTTTTATCTTCCAAGAGGTAAAGAGGAGACTCCAAGGGACTTCTTCCACTTTTGCATTTTGGAACCACCTTTGACCGCTTGTAGGGAGTCCTGTATCTTGACTTAGGAAATCCTCTGTAACCTCAAGTTGGACATCACCCACCTTAGCTCTACACCTGTCGAAGGAGAAAGCAAATTCCTGGGCAGTTTGTAAATTGAAACCCTCAATATTTCTAAGGAAAACGAGCCAACCATTACTCTCCATATCTTCTCTGGCATCGTCATATAAGAGTAGAGTTTGAATTCCATTTGGTTCGACTCTAACAACATGAGCCATACTAGATGAAAGGGTAATCGATCAAACACAACGTGTAGGGAGGGTTTGTGAGACAAACCAGAGCCATACCCTGAGTATGAGAAACACCAACAATGAACGTCGTATGAGTAGAAAACGCATAACGATAAGATGGGCATTAATTGAAATGCATGCGAAGAGGGTTTGCAAAGGCCAAGACCAATCTTGGAAATGATGGCTGACTGCAAATTGTATTGCCAACTATCATAAAGTACAAACCATGACCAGAGCATTCAAAATGAAAATAAGTGCGCACACAGTGGGTTTGATCATAAGGTTTGGGGGAGGTTGAAAATGAAAGATCAAAGGCCTAGTAAAAAGGAAATGTATAACCAAAAATTAAACAAAAACCATACCAAAAATCAAATAAAAAAGGTCCTTTGTTTATATAACTATCAATCCCTAAGCATGCTTGGTGTTCAAAGAATCAAAACAAAGAGAATAACTCTTCATGGCAAGGAGCAAGGCTTCATTAATAGATTGTAGGAACAATTTTCCTTTAATAAATTTTTAAAACAGAATGGTAACACAGTCACAAGTTTTCATGCTTCATTTCCATGCTTTCAGTCATGAACGAAGCATGGAATAAAACAATAGGGATAGGCAACAAATTACGATTATCATTTCAAAAATTGCTCATGAAGAGTAATAAAAAAATATGACCCCAGTTAGGCAACTATATAAATCATTTAATTGATATAAAAAGTTAACAAATAGGTTGGGCTGCCAACAATGGTGACATGCTGGGAGAAGTAGTTATCTCTGTAATACGAACGAGTTCAGGTTAGAGAAATCTGAAAAACTTCAAATCGAAGAACAATTGAAAGGTCATTTGAACAACTTTAATAATCACGACGCAGTCCGGTTTCAGATCTCTTTCGTTTAAAAAGAATGAAATCTGGTGACAACTTCACAAAAGAAATCCACAACATTTAAGTTAATGTCTCCAATAATGTTGACAGGGCCACTGCTGCCAGCAGGCATTCATATCCTCGACAGGGATGTCAATTAACCCACTTTGACATATGTATCCTATCCAAGAAATTTCAAATCAGAATGAAGGACGCTTATGGACAAAATAAGATTTAAATTTTAGAATTTTCTTTTACTTGACATCGCTTCACTACCAGCGGGCCTATTCAGTACCCTGGCGAAGTTGTCTTGGCGTCATGCATGCATTTACTCGCTGCCAGCAGACCTGTTCAGTGTCCCGACGGGTTTGCAAACATTTCCCACAACTCTCTGAGAGGTTATTCACATTCTGATATAGTTTTTAAAAATATTCAACAGAGTGGGGTGACGCTGAAAACTCCAGGTATTTTTTTTTTATCACCACTTAATATTTCACAGGCCTTCAAATTTTTCTTGCTATCCTTCATCAAGATATGAAAAATAGTTCATTAATAAAACTAATTTTCAAGAATAGGGAGACATCGTTGAGTTGCTTTCTTAAAGAGAAGGGACAACGTAAAGAGATTTTTTAAAGATAATTTTGAGTACTTTCAAGTGCAAATTGAAACCGAGGAATCGACTTCCAAACAAAATGTCATCCTTAACTAGCCTACAATTTCAGAGAAAGAAAGCAATTGATGTTCTGACAACCTTTGAGAGCTATTTTCAAGATGAAGTATTATGTTTTCTTTGTCTGAGCTAGACCGTAGTACAGGCATGTTTGTTTCAAAAATACCGATAAACAAAATGAAAACAAAAACAAACTAGCAAAGAAAAACAAACATCAAGGAAATCAAAACAGAAAAATATTTACAAAAGGTGTATGGGAGAGTTGTCAGGTGAAATACCTTTTAAGAGCTTGGCCATTCACCAGGAAGGTGTTTGGTTGTCCCTCTAAATTATTTAGGCAAAAAGAAGTGGGACCTAGTTTTTCAGCAATTAAAAATGGTCCCAACCATAGGTTTTGAAACTTAGTAGGTTCGCCTTTCCCCTCATGAGGTTTGTCCCACTTAAGGACAAGATCACCTACCTCGAAATTTATGTCTAAGGCAGAATTGGAATTGAACGAGTTTTTGACAATGAGTTGATGTTGATCCAATTTTTGGTTTGCTTGAGCCCTTACTTCCTCTAACTTCAACAAAGCGTTAATACGAATTTCCAAAGGAGTAAAGTCTTCTTCTTGCACCTTCTATGATAATTGTAGATGTGGAAGAAAAACATGTGGTTAAAGAATCGCTTCCCTACCGTAAATGAGAAAAACAAGGGAATTACCAACAATAATTTTAGGAGTTACCCTATCAGCCCATATTACATTAAATAATGCATTATGCCATTTTTTATGATTTTCAGAGACCGTTCTCTTGATGATCTTGATCAGGTTTTTATTAGTTGATTCAGCCAAACCATTTCCTTGGGGGTAATAGCTAACAAAATACTTTAATTTTATTCCTTTTTCTAAAGAGAAATCACTCATTTCGAGAGATGAAAAATAGGAAGCATTATCGAATACTAGGCATTGAGGAATACCAAAATGAGTGATAATATTTGAATTCAAGAAAGATATTACTTGGCTGGTGTTTATCAATTTTAATGGTCTAGCCTCAGACCATATGGTGAAATAATATATGGCTATTATGATGTATTTATGTTGCTTCGCGGAGGTGGGGTTGATTGGGCCTATAATGTCAAGGACCCATTGCTGAAAAGGGGAGTCTACCGAGACAGGTTGCAGTGGGAATGCTGACTTCTATATTCATCCAGAAGCCTTTTGACAAATCACACACTTGTGGCATAATGCATGGGCATCTTTGAAAAGAGTAGGCCAGTAATATCCTTCCCTTAATACTTTGTGGGCAGTGGTGTCTCCACCAAAATTCCCACCAGCTTCCCCTACATGTAATTCTAATAAGACTTTATCTGCTTCATATTTTTCTAGACAACGCATAAGTATTCCATCAAAGTTTTGGTGAAACAATATGCCATTTACTAGATGAAAAGAAGAAGATTTTAATATTAACACTCTCCTCTTTTTTGGATCAAGGTGACGGGGAGTTGATCCGTGAATTAGATAAAATTTGATGTCATCATACCAAGGACTAGTAAGATTTTGTGCACAACAGATTTGATTTTGATTGGGTTGATCTTGAATTAACATATCAGTTTTATTCTCTTGTTCTATAGTTGAATCAGCGACCAATTTACATAAACCTTGGCCTCTAACAATTTGAGCTGGAGTGATTTCAAGGTCATATTCTTGTAAGGAGGTGACCCAGCTTGCCCTTTTTTCACCCAGTTCTTTTTGTACTAACAAATTTTTGACATCAGGGTAAGAGACAATGATTTTCGTCCTAGATTTCAATAGATAAGATCGAAAGTGTTTTACTGCTTTAAAAATAGCATAAGCATGTTGATCTACTGCTGGGTAATTAAGTTCTACTCCCTGGAAGGCTGAGATCATAAAGGCAATTGGAACTTCGTTGTTTTCAACATTCTTTTGGATTAGCACAGTAGCATAAGACCTATCACAGGCAAACGTGTATTGAGTGAAATCTCACGAAAAGTCAGGGCTCATTAGAGAAGGAGATTTTACTATGGCCTTTTTTATTGAATCAAAAGCTTGAATTTCTAGAGGTCCCCAATGGTACTGTACATCTTTTTTTATTAAATTTTGTAATGGCCTGACCATTTTTGAAAAGCTGGGGACAAATCTTCTAACAAAGTTTATCTGACCTAAGAAAGATTGCATGGACTTTTTGGAAGAGGGAGTGGGGAGTTTTGAAATGACTTGATTCCTTTCAGGTTCAATGATCATCCTTTCATTGGATACAATAAATATGAGTAGCTTGCCTTGTTCTACTGCAAAAACAATTTTTTTAGGATTTAAAGAGATGTCGTACTTACGACATCGCTATAGAATAGATCTTAGATGAGCTAAATGATCACCTTTATTCTTTGAGAAGACAGTGACATCATCTAGATAAACTGCTACAGATTGATTGATTAGACCATGGAAAGTGATATCCATTGCTCTCTGAAAAGTGGCACCGACATTTATAATCCCAAAGGGCATATTTCTATAAGAATAGGTACCCCATGGAGTACGGAAAGTGGTCTTCAGATGGTCTGGGGGAGACATAAGGACTTGGTTATACCCTGAAAAACCATCCAGCAACGATAATCTTTGAGAACCGGATACTTGTTGGAGGATTTGTTCCATGGGAGGAACAAGGTAGTTGTCTTTATTAGATACTCGGTTTAAATTTCGAAAATCGACACATAGTCGAATTTCACCACTCTTCTTCCTTATAGGGACAATATTAGAGACCCACTGTGTATGTCTTACTGGGAAGATTATTTTAGCATTCAAAAGTTTGTTTAGTTCTTTCTTGACTGTTGGTTCAAGTTTTGGGTGCATATTTCTTAACTTCTGTTGAAAAGGTTGGGTCTGGGGTTTCATGGGAATAATGTGTTGTATGATGTTAGGATCAAAGGTTTTTAGATCGTCTAATGTCCAAGCAAAGACATCCTTAAATTCCTTAAACAACTTAATAAATGTTTTCTTTTCTTGCTCAGAACACCCCATCCCCAAATTAAGGAACTGTGGGTTATATTTAGTTCCTACATTTACTTTTTCATGTGTCAAGGAAGAACTATTCATTTTACAATTTACTGATTTTCTGAATTTATCGTGCAGATCATAAAACATTTCTAATCTTACCATAGATTTTGGGATAGAATTTACCAAATCTAATGTTGACTCCAGAGATCTTGGGTCCGGTATTACTGTAAAATTGTGAAGGTCTTCATCGTGGGTACCTTCGTTGATAAGTGTGCCTTGGAAAGTATCTTCCATGTGCAGAAAATTGATGATCTTTTGATCGTCATCGAAAACTCTTCAATTAGTGATGTGTTCCAGGACGAATGGTCTGAACAACAATTCAATGGAAAATGCATTCGGAGAAAGGCCTTCTACAGGAAAAAGTTTTGAGGCGACATTAGCTAACAAATCAGCCTCGGAATTATTCAATCCCGGAATAGAATTAATGTTAAACGCAAAAAATTTGCTCATTAAATTCCATACCTCAGTTTGATAGCTTTTCAGGTGTGGAGATAAATAGTGAATAGAATTTTTTACCAGTTTAACCACAATTTCTGAATCACCAAAGACTGTTAAACTCTTAATCCTCAAATCTAGTGCTTTTCTGAGACCTTGCAGGAGTGCCTCGTATTCGGCTGTATTGTTTGCACATTCAAATTCTAACCGAAAAGCAATCAAAGTTTTGTTACCTACTGGATCAATGAGCACACATCTTGCACCAGCTCCTTCCTTAGATTTAGATCCATCGAGGTAAAGAGACCAGATTTGATTTTCGTCAGGTGCATGTGACCACTAAGAGAGGGCTATTAACTGTGTGCATGTCATAATTTCATACTGTTGTTCCAGGTCAGTAATGGTGGAAGTTTCAGCCATGAAATTGCCGAAAAATGTGTTCATCCCCTGCATTTCAGGTGAATTGGCAGAAGCAGTGAATGGTTCATTAGGATCATTTAAATCAGTTACCGTGAAATTAATATAGCGCTCACGATTGACCTTGTTTCTTTTAGGCTTTCCATTCTTGGGCAGCCACAAGTGAGACCAATCTGTCGCAAAATAACCATGTAGCTATTCAGACCAATCTCTACTTAAAAATAAGCCATATACTTGAGGGATATCAATGAAAATAATATAATTAAACTTATGGACTTTAGGATTAGATGATAATCTGATAAGTATATTTTTTAACTCACCTATTACTTTAACACTAGTCTGATCAAGCTGAATAATTTTCAGAATGGAAGGTTGAACTTCAACATTGATTTTTTGACAGACAGACCAAGGCATTACATTTGACGATGCACCTGAATCTACCATACAATTACGTACATTCCTATTGAAAATTTCAAAAGTCAACAAAAAGGGTAGGACATTTCTGTGAGTATTAACAATAGAAGTTTGTTGTTTTTTAGTCGTAGCCCCTAGAACTAGTTTATCTACATTTGTTACATTTTTTTACAGCAAGGTCTCTTTTATCAGAGGACTCTAGCATAGTTTTAACGGAGACCTTATGAGGTGTTTTGGGGCTGTTTTCAGCAAATTTGTTGTTGTTTGGATTGTTGTTTTTGTTTTTTTTTGCAATATTATGCAACATCTTTTGCAGAAGAAAAGGAAATTTCAATAATTTGTAAACAAAAATATTAGCTCTAAGTTTTTTGAGATCCTCAATCAAATCATACTCTAAACTTGGAGTTGTTGAATTCTGTTTATTTTCAATTGGTTTAGACTGTTTTTGAGGTGCATTAGTTCCAATTTCAGAAGAAGATTTATTCGTTGTCTTACTTCTGGTGTTGTAAGGATGCACTATTTCCAAATTAGCTTGAAAGATACTATCCGAAAAATTCCCTAAAATGTTGGGAGAGGATTCATCGTCTTCCACTATTTCTGTTTCAACCACGTCTTCAGGAATTTCGGGAGGAATCAAGTTATCATGTGCTTCTAGAATTGTCGGGATGGAAAACTGTAAGCTTTCTAGGTTTAGGGCTTCAGAATTTGAGTTAGACCGGTTTGTGGGAAAAGGCTTTATGAAAGGGGGTTTGTAAGTTCCTTTGATTAAAGAATCTTTTTCAGTTGATCTTCTCAAATCTATAACCTGATTTGACAACTTTTGAATGAACTTGTGTAAACTTTCAAGATTAGAACCGTTTGATTGACTTTTGGTTTGGGGAGGTCTAGGAAGAATTTCGATTTTCTTCTTGGAAGATGAAGTAGTCTTTGCCTCGTTACATATATTATCTTTTAGGCTAAGAATATCTTTCTTGATTTGAATCACCTCCTCAAAGGATTCTAATAATGTTGCTTTCTTAGAACTTTTTACCCAGATTGTTATGTTTTGGTGTAGGGTTTTCGTGTAGTATGTGACGATAAGATTTTCAGTAGGCATTGAATCTGTGGGAATTCGATTCTTTAATGTTACAAACCTTTGATTAAAGTCTTTTATCTTTCCTTGGGGTTCATCTTTAAACTAGAGATTTCCATGACTAAGACTTTAGGAGATTTGTCATCTCCAAATTTCTCAAGGAAACATGATTCAAATCTATCCCAAGACACAATGGTGTGGGGTTGTTGGGAAAAGTACCAGGTAGAGGCATTTCCTTCAAAGGTGTATGGAAAAATTCTACATACTACATCTTTTTGTTCAGCACTATGGAGCCTAATGGCTAACATGGATTTTCTAATATGATCCTCAACAATCTGCTTGGAATTTGGGTCAAATTTAGAGAGCCATTTCTCTGGATGTTTAGGTAAAGGATGTTGGGGCCCAGGTATGGCCACTGCATCTTGATCGAGCCAAGTTATGGTGGGATTATTCGGATTTGACATAGGCATGGGTGGTGATAAACACTAAGATGATGAACTGCCTTCGTCTGATGATTCTTCTCCTGAAGAAGAAAGAGATGAAGAGGGTGGTGATGGTGGAATACCAGATCCTCCTACTATAGGAGTGAGGATGTGATCTGGATCCATAGGGTTTAGGGTAAGACTAGTGCCTTCAAGTTGCTCCCTAATATCAGAGAAGTCTAATGGTTAATTTAATGGTCAACTTGGTTGTCTGATATGGGCCAAAGCACCGTGTGTCCTTAGGAGGGATGGACGAACATTTTATTATACGTCGACCTCTTGGGGGTTTGGTGTTACTGGTTCAACGGTAATCCATGGATTGTTGTTTGATGTGGTTGTTGTTTGAGAGACAATGTTGTCATTGGAATGAATTTTGGTTACTACAGGTTAGTGGGTAGGTGGGGGAGGAGTCTTGTGACCTCCATGTGCCATCAATAGTATTCAGGACCTCCTTCTAGTGCCATCTGTTGATGGGCGAAAATGACTGCTCGTCAACTGGAAGAGTGAATCTGGTCTGGGGTTGTCTAATTAACCCAAGCCATTTGGATTGACTCACTATGATGAGTTTAATGACTCCGTTGTCCAATCTAAAGTCCTAAAGGAAACGAAAAAATAAATAAAAGAAATGAAATAACTCACTAATTACTAATCACTAATATATATATGTACATCTAGATATATATACAATTTATTTAATAATATTTATATGATAGTTCTGTTTATCTAATTCATATATACAAGATATAAAAATAATGAATTTTAATCTGAACTCATAAAAATCAATTGTATAATGGTTCTTTTGATGAAAGTAGATAAAGAAAGAAAAAAGTACTATTTTTTTTTGGTTTGTTTTTAATCTATATGCATTCGTAAGATCAAATATTAAACTACTATTTAAACAGAAAAAATGTAGACAGTGAAAATTATACTACATATAAGAATTTCGATCATAAACAAGTAAATAAAAAAAAAAGAACAGACTAACCTATTAATCACTTGAAGAGTATGCATCCAACTGTTTCCATAAATCGTACATCAGCCCATCCATGAGATAAATCTATTGCGCATCTTCACACTGTTTGGGATAAATGCCAAACGGTGCATTGACTGGTGTATTTAATTGATAAAATGATAGAATGCAAAATAATAACCGTGATATAATAGACTGCAAGTAATAACGCATAAGATAAATCTGACAGTTATAGCTTTCATTTAATCAATCAACATGTTTAAGGTAAACCTCATAATATGAATTGAATGATCATTCACTGTTTTCATAAAACTGAAGAATAAAATTGTGAATTGTGAGAGAAAAACTATCTTGACAACAAAATAATCTACGAAGATGAAAGCTATCAACAGTCATTCAATTATCAAGATAAACAAATTATATACAACAACAACATTCACAAATGGCTAAAGCATAAAGTAAATATTTCTTACGTCCAAATTCAAGTATAAGTTGTTCACAACTAGACCCAGGCCAAGATGTCCCTGATTACAAAAATTATGGGTTTATAAAGGCCTCAAAAAATATAACTGTTTCCCCTTTTGAGATCAGCTATTGATTACAAAAATAAAATGGGGATACAACCACCCAGATCATACTAAATCCTCTAAAGCTAACAAAAGTTCATTTATGTTCATACAAAATGCATCAAAGATATGACTGGAAGATCTCAAGGATGCCTCAGATCAATTGATAATCATGAACTCCTGATTATCCTAAAAGGAAAAGGAAAAATAGAAAGATTTAGATACATATTCAACCATTAATTTGCAAATTTTGAATTAACATAACTGGCTACAGAATCTATGATTTTGTAGCTAGTTATTTTAGTAAAGGAAATTCAATTTATTGTAAGAACAACGCAATCTGGTTTTAACAAATAATCCTATTTTAAGACAAATAACCATACCTCCAACTATGAGATCAAATCGTATCAGAAAACCTTGGAATTTACAATGGTTGTTGCAGCCTCAATATTTTTAAATACTACATTGGCTGTTCTCTTCATACGTTTTTCTTTTCCTTGAATAATGGACTCGAGCCTATGATTTTCCTTTGTTAGGACACCGATCTGATTAGTGAGAGCCTTAACCCATGACTGTAGGATAGGGATCTTAGTATAATATCTATCAATCCAGGATAAACAGACTTCACACTTCGATTGTGCGGCAGTTTCATGGGAACAAACATGATTGTGAACCAGAGCATATTCCACATGAGCAGTAGATTCATTACCCAATTTAATACTAAGAAACTCTGCATTACGTTTTAGACAGGGAGGCAAATTGTCCACAAAGTTGTAGGGTCGATTGAGGTGTGGCTCAAACGAATGAGGGTCTTCTTCACTGAGGAACCTATCGATATTAGAGTCCGAACTCTCATGGGCATCGATCATGCTGATCGAGCTCGCATGAGATTTTGACTTGTTTCAAAGATTTCTTGAAATTAACCTCTTGGCTCTCTTGTTTTTAAAATTTAAATCAGGATGGCCTTTAGATATCTCACCTGTAGGTTTCTTTAAATTTTTAACAGAGTCACTAGGGTGTATAACTTGCTCATTGACCTACTTAATAACCTTTGGATCAAGCGAGGGTTTGTTGTAGGAGGCCAAGACACAAGCCTGGGTAGGTGAGAGGGTCACGTTAGGGTAGACAAGGGTCTCTTCAACCACGAGTTTGTCGACCTCCTCCATATCAGGGTTACCATAACCGTTTCTGGTTATGAATGAATCCCAACTATCATTCTGCAATTTTAATTGATGTACAAGCAAGATTTTTATCAAGCCATGATGGAAGAGGCTCGAGTCTGATCGTTACTTTCTATATATTTTTTCCATTTTATAAAGGCTCCTGAATAAATAATACGACATGTTCAAGGGAAACCCCATAAAAATCATGAGCAGACGCAAATGGTACAGAAACACAAAACCGAAACGTCCTTCACAGGTGACAAACTATTTTAACACAACAAGCAGATCATGCCATCGAGATTTCAGTAAAGAGATGGGCATACCTTTGTCACATCCTTTTATCTTCCGAGAGGTAAAGAGGAGACTCCAAAGGACTTCTTCCACTTTTCCATTTTTGAACCACCTTTGACTGCTTGAAGGGAGTCCTGTAGCTTGACTCAGGAAATCCTCTGTAACCTCAAGTTGGACATCACCCACTTTAGCTCTACACCCGTCGAAGGAGAAAGTGAATTCATGGGTAGTTTGTAAATTGAAACCCTGAAATTTTCTAAGGAAAACGAGCCAACCATTACTCTCCAGATCTTCTCTAGCATCATCATATAAGAGTAGAGTTTGAATGCCATTTGGTTCAACTCTAACAACAGGAGCCATACTGGACGAAAGGGTAATCGATCAAACACAACGTGTAGGGAGGATTTGTGAGATAGACTAGAGCCATACCCTGAGCCCAAGAAAGATCAACAATGAATGGTGTATGAACAGAAAACTCACAACGATAAGATGGGTGTTAATTTAAATGCATGCGAAGAGGGTTTGCAAAGCCCAAGACCAATATTGGAAATGATGGTTGACTGCAAATCGTATTGCCAACTATCATAAAGTACAAACCACGACCAGAGCATTCAAAATGAAAATAAGTTGACACACAATGGGTTTGATCATAAGGTTTGGGGGAGGTTGAAAATAAAAAATCAAAGGCCTAGTAAAAAGGAAACGTATAACCAAAAATTAAACAAAAACCATACCAAAACTGAAATAAAAAAGGTCCTTTGTTTATATAACTATCAATCCCTAAGCATGCTTGGTGTTCAAAGAATCGAAACAAAGAGAATAACTCTTCATGACAAGGAGCAAAGCTTCATTAATAGACTGTAGGAACAATTTGCCTTTATTAAAATTTTAAAATAGAATGGTAACACAGTCGCATGTTTTCATGCTTTGTTTCCATGCTTTCAGTCATGAACGAAGCATGAAATAAAACAATAGGGATAAGTGACAAATTACGATTGTCATTTTGAAAATTGCTCATGAAGAGTAATAAAAAAATATGACCCCAGTTAGGTAGCTATATAAATCATTTAATTGATATAAAAAGTTAACAAATACATTGGGCTGCCAACAATACCATATGTTAGGTCCCCAAAGTGTGCCTTGCGATCGTTCACTTCTTGAGGGTATGCGACAACACGACATTTCTCACTTGATTTCTTGGAAACACCAATAATAGTTCAGTCAGACTACACCTCTTCTCTTAGAGCATACTCATATGCCATTTTACGAAAAATTACACTTATACTCTAGTAAAACTTTTGTATACTTAGACATTTGTTAACAACTTTAACACTTAGTAATTTTTAAGCATACATCCATGAACATGAGAAGCCAAGAGAAAAACAACGAAACAAACAAGAGAAATGTAGATATATTGTTGGAAACAAAAACCATGCCTAACACTCAACTAAGTATTTATTATTGCAGAACAATTACAACATGAGCATTACCGACTCGATCTACAGCTTGGAAGAGTCAAACGACTCACCTCATCTCACCAACACACTCATGAACATATTCTTCATACGAAGACTCTTTGTCACAACCACCTCCACAACCTCCTATTATGCACCTTAGATGTTCCCTTGACATCAAACTTGTTGTCTCTTCATTTCTGCAGACTTCATAAATTTCGGTTTTGTCTCACACATGTCTCTAATAAACCTGAATTTTCAAACTTCCCCAAAATCATACTAAAAGAAGCTTTCCAAACTCTATCCATGGAATCCTCCTCAAGGAAACACAAGTCCTCCCAAGTGGAGTGGCTTGGATCCTTGAGGGATTTATCCCTCTTCATTTTCCTCTGAGCCATAGAGCTCTTCTTCCTCTTATCTTCTTCCAAGCTCTACCAAGATTCCTTCTTGGGTGTGCACCCTCTTTCCTTTATAGGCACCCATGTGTCAGATTTCTTCGCCCATGGGTGAGATAAATAATTGGTTCACCAAATCATGCCCCTTTGCAAGGTTGGTCCAACTCCTCATGTGGGTGTGTTCGGGTGACTTGCCCTGCCGACCCACTGAATTCTTTGTTCCATCATTTGACCAACCCATTGATCTATTTAACAGACTCGTCATATTGGGTGTGCACACCCCTTAGGTGAGTCTAGACGACTCTCTTAAGTGTACCTCCTTTTAGCATTGTGAATCACCCTCATATTGCAAGAGGATAAGCCCAATACCCATTAAAAATATTTGTGAATGTAAATTAATCATTAATGGTCAAATGGACAAAACTCAACATAAGAATGTTTTAACATAGAAATTTGGGCTAGAATGCATAAGCAATTGAGGTTTTGACTAAATTCATTCAATGGTTTAAGGATAAAGGTGAATATAAGGAAGAATTAGTGAGGAAGGTGGATAGGTCTGCTATAAGCATCATGCCTTCAAGAAGCTAGGAGAAGAAAAAACCAGTCACAAGAACTTCTTGAACTTAAAGTTTAAAACACTGAAAAACATTCATAGAAACATTATAATCAAACCACCATTATAAAACTACCACAACATCTCATATGGAACATCCAATCATGAGAATTTCAAAGTAAGAGGAAACAAGCTTATAAAAGGAAGTTGACTTCTATTAATGAAAATAACCAGAGAACAACTCTGCTTAGTCAAAATATTACCAAAGGGGATCTATGCTCAACTATCTAACCCTCTCAAATCATTCATATGATGTATTTATAATGAAAATAATAGACAACAACTAGGAGTGCGAGTTGGACTTCCTATCCTATGATTCTCCACCTGTCTTGTTCCTTCTATCAGAAGGAAACTTGGGTCAGTCCGGGCCTACAGGAAAACTTCCCTATGTGGTACTTTGGGCTAATGGTTTTCTGTCTCCTCGGCTAGACCCTTCATGCTTCCATTTAAGGAGGTAGTCAATTTTTCAACCACCATTCCTTCGTTCATTAACTGATTCAAGTTGATAGTTATCTATCTCCTCAGCCAGAACCTCCATGCTTCCATTTAAGGGGGGAGTCGATTTTTCTCTTTCCTCTAGTAATAGATTGGTCATGGTCTATTAATGTTTTGCTTCTCCTCGTGACACTCCTTTGATGATTTTTCTTAATGCCCCATTTATGTTTCCATGCGTTGCTCTCCAATTGGAACCTATATAAGCACACGATTGCAGAAGTTTTCAAGGGTGGTTTGGGTCCACATAATTTTGACCCCCACAATCCACTACCAACTTCCACATACCTCTTCCACTATTCCATGGTTTCGATTGCGGGGCCACTCTAGAATTTTAATGTTCAAGCATGTTTCATCCCCGCAATGAAGTGTGGTCATTGATTTGTTGCATTATACGATTAGGCTAACCTTGCTATTTTAGCTCTCCCACTAAAATTCATCCATATTCCAACTCCATAATCCATTTTACCATGTTTAGAGATGGAGACAATGTTGGTGCTAGGGAGCTTTGAATATTGAGGAAGGATATCTCCTGGAGGAGGATATCCTGAATATGACATGCTGGATTGATGTCATTGTGTTGTCACAAGTACTAATGGATGAGMTCTATGTGTCTTCAACACTTTGACACTTCAGGATTTTGGAGTTTTTGATGMAGGAGCATCCACACCTCATCAAGCGAGCCAGTGCGTGGAGCAGAAAAGACAGCTGGATAGTGCCAACATAAAATTTTGAAACACCTTGGGAATTGTTGCGCCGCTCTTTCATGAAGCCATTCATAAAGAAGCGCATTTGTAATGTATTATAGATAGGAGGGAATTTATTAGTTTTAATGTTGTTAGATAGGAATTGATTGTAGATTTGATAGTTTCAGATCTCGAGAGGGAAAACGGAATATAGGCACCCTCCTTTGTATTATTGTATTATGAAGAATTATTGAGAACAGGAGCAAGCAGAGCAGAGCAKAGAGCTTGTGAAGAACACCCATGTACAGATTGAATTAATAGAAGAGAGTCTTTGATTCAGCTTCATGGTTTGTGTTKTTTCTYTGTGTTGATATTTCGCTCATGAATGTTTTTKTTTTCTGTCATGCATTTGTTTTGATATGCTATGTAGGTGATTTCTTAATTGAAATAGAAATCTGTGAGAGAAAGAGAGGGGAATGAGTTTCAATTKTTTCTCTGTTTGAGCCAGGAKATTCYTGCATTGAGTGCAGTCGAATTCATCCGCATAGAGTGCATTGATGAGGTTCAACAGTTAAGCTCTCATTCTCACTCACCCARGAGTTGAATTGGGTTATTAGAGCCGTGCAGGAGAAGGTCAAGCCAGATTTGAAGTCTCAGTGGTGAGCCTGAGCTTAGGTTGACAAAGGCTATTGTTGTTGGAAGCGCATAGAGTCCAGAAGACCCAACACTTGGAGAGTGATTGGACGTCGAGCGCAAGGAGTGCGCCAACCTTTAGTTGAAGGAGTGGGAGGAATTAAGCTCAGGAAGGATAATTCCTTACCGTTACTGTAGGAACCGACCTGGGTGAAGAATCAAGTAGAGCCGAGCTTTGGAGCGGAAGAAATCTTCAAAGAGGAGAATCGACAGACAGGGTTCGTCGGGCAGATTGGCGAAATCCTGCCGACCATTAGATCTGAGAGGAGCTACGAGGGGGTTAACTCGCAGGCACAGGAAGGATTAAAGTCCATCGGGGTTCGACATTCAGAGGTTGACGAGGTGAGGTGATGACTCGTGGAAATCGCGAGTTGCGATTTCCTGAAATTATCGGAGTCGTCAATCACCATGGGGACATGTGGCATCGGATCCCGAGAGGTCGGGATTCGATGTTCGACAACTCTCGTTGCAAGAGTTTTCAACGGGTGAAAGAACGATCCTGCGATTTCCGATCACACGAGGGAAGGAGATGACGTGACCAGGGAGACAGTGCACGTGCCATCGGGGTTCAGGATTCGGGGGTTTTGCGAAGGCAGTGAATCGCAAAAAAACCATATGTGCCGATTTCCCGATAGGGAAATCCTCGAGAAGTGGAAAGCGTTGATCCGTTGACCCATCATGGTTCAGGGTTTTGAATTTCACGAGAATCATGTATGCGTGTTTCGCGATATCGCGAAACCCGATCCTCAGTTAAGTAAAGGGGAGATCGTTGAAGGAGTGTTGTGGGTAGAGAGGGAACTACGGAGAGGAGGTGAAAGAGTCCTTGACTCTTCGGGCCGTGTGAAATAAGGTCTTGGTGAGAGCGGACGTGCACACGGGGTTGACGTTCACGTCAAGTGGTATCAGATCCCGAAATCTTGTCTGTATATCTCAGGCGAGAGAAGGGAAGGAGAAAGGTAAAGCAGAGAGGAGAGGACATAATGCCACCCAGAAGAGAGAGGCAGTCACCTGATCGAGAAGACAGGGATGCCCGAAGAAGGGGTAGGCCAGCAGGAAATCCAGAGATGGAACGACAGATACGAGATCTCAGGGCGAGACTTGAGGAGATGGAGACCACCCAAAGGCGTGGAGTTGGTACTAGAGAGTTCAATGATTCTGAGGTGGAAGAGGAAGTTGGACACGATGCAGAAGAGGTCTCAGCAGAGGATGCCTCAACCGAGCGATTGATAAGAGCTATCGCCAGGATGAGCTCAAAGACCAAAATGGACATTCCCGTCTATGAGGGAAGTATAAATGAAGAAGAGTTGCTGGATTGGATCTGAGCACTCGATACCTACTTCGATTACAAAGATATCGAAGAGGACAAGAAGGTGAGGCATGCTGTTACCAAGTTGAAAGGACATGCAGCCTTATGGTGGGATGAATTGCAGGCTGATAGGCATTGCAAAGGAAAACAAAAAATTAAGAGCTGGGATCAGATGATCGCTAAGATGAAAGTGAAATTCATCCCCAGAGATTACCAGATTACTCTATTCAGGCATATGCAGAACCTGAGACAGAAGATGATGACGGTGAAAGAGTACACCGAAGAATTCTACAGGCTCAACATTCGAGCTAGTCATCGGGAGAGTGATGACAAGAAGGTGGTAAGATACTTGAATGGTTTAAGGTATGACATTTAGGATGAATTGAGCATGGTTAGCATCCGAACAGTTGAGGATGCGTACCAGATGGCTCTAAAAGCTGAAGAAAAGCTAAGACGCAAGCAGGGACAGCGAGGGCGAGGCAGAAGTCATCCCAGAGGAAAAGTTGTTGCCCAAAAAGAATATCAGAAACCCAAAGAGGATTGGAAGAGACCTCAGGGTAAATTGGAGAGAGGTGGAGCCTCACAATAGAGGCAGCCACAAACTGAACAGAGGCAGCAATATGCTGAGCCGAGGAGGCAGCATACAGAGCAGGGTGGCGGATATGCCGACGTGAATATTTTTCCTCGTACCCGAGGTAGGGGAAGAGGCCAAGGAGTAGTTATCACATGTTTTACATGTGGAAAAGACAGACACAAGGCCGTTGACTGTCCAGACAGGAAGCCGAACAGAAGTGAAGCTCACATCACTGAGGCGCAGAGGCGTGATGCTAAGAATGAAGATGCAGACAGCGGAAGATCGCTTGGGATGCATAAGATTCTTTTGACACCTGAGAAAGAGGTGGAAAGCACAGTGAAAAGGAGCAGACTATTCAGGACCTCTTGCACAGCCAAGGACATGAAATTCAAAGTCATAGTTGACAGTGGGAGCACCGATAATCTCGTTTCATCCTAGATGGTGGAAAAGCTAGAGCTGGAAACAACTAAGCACCCGAGTCCATATAAAGTCTCGTGGTTACAGAAAGGACATCGGGTAAGTGTCACTAAACAATGCTTAGTTAAATTCAAGATTGGAAATTATCATGATGAGATCATGTGTGATGTTATTCCCATGGATGTGTGTCATATATTGTTGGGTAGACCATGGCAGTATGACAGAAATGTTGTTCATGATGGGAGGATGAACACATACACCTTGGAGAAGGATGGGAGAACACACAGATTACTTCTGATAAAGGATAAAGAAGTGAAGCCGGAAGTAAGCAGCACAATACTTCTCATGAGCTGGAAGGAACTTCTCACAGAGATGGAGAAGAACGAAGATCCACAATTCTTTGTTGTCAGGAAGCCGAGAATTGTCCTGACAAGCACAAGAGTGGACGACTTGCCAGAGGAGATTCAGGAACTACTGGGAGAGTTCGCTGATATCATCGTGGACGAACTACTTTGATCGTTGCCACCGATGCGGAGTGTGAGTCATCACATCGACCTCATACCCGAAGCAAGTTTACCAAACAAGGTAGCGTACAGGTTGACACCTCAGGAAAATGAGGAGGTCAAGAGGTAGGTACATGATCTACTAGACAAAGGACTGGTCAGAGAGAGTCTGAGTCCGTGTGCTGTTCTGACAGTACTAAGTCCAAAGAAGGATGGAGGCTGGAGGATGTGTATAGACTCCAGGGCGATAAATAAAATCACCATCAGGTACAGATTTCCATTACCGAGAATGGATGATCTGATGGATTGCCTAAGTGGGGAAAATTATTTTTCAAAGATTGATCTCAAGAGCGGATATCATCAGATTCGAATGAGAGAGGGGGATGAATGGAAGACAGCATTCAAAACAAATGAGGGTTTCTATGAATGGCTGGTCATGCTGTTTGGTTTGACAAACGCGCCAAGTACTTTTATGAGACTGATGAATGAAGTCCTGCGGGAATTCATCGGTAATTTCGTTGTCGTGTATCTGGACGACATACTGATTTTCAACAAGACCGAAGCTGAACATTTGAAACATTTAGCCATTGTGATGAGGAAGCTACAGCAGGAGAAGCTGCTGATCAACATGAAGAAATGTTCCTTCATGCAGACAAAACTCATTTATTTGGGTTTTGTGATCTCGGCGAATGAATTAAAGATGGATCCTGAGAAGGTAGAGGTGATCAAGAATTGGCCATCACCGAGAAATGTTTTTGAGGTAAGGAGTTTCCATGGTTTGGCTAGTTTCTACCGGAAGTTCATTCGAAATTTCAGTGGAATTAGCGCCGCGATGATGGACACAGTGAAGAAGCGACATACAGTTTTACATTGGACAGCAGAGGCAGAAAGGAGCTTCAATCTGTTGAAGCGAAAGATAATAGAGAAACCAGTGCTAGTGTTGCCTGACTTTCAGAAGACGTTTCAGGTGAAATGTGATGCGAGCGGGTATGTTGTTGGAGGGGTCTTGAGTCAGGATGACATACCTGTAACATATTTCAGCGAGAAGCTGGATGATGCCAAGCTGAAATACTCCACGTATGATAAGGAATTCTATGCAATCATACAGGCATTAAAGAAGTGGAGGCATTACTTGATACCCAAGGAATTCATTTTGTACAGCGATAATCATGCATTGCAGTTCGTGAGTCAATAGGAGAAGTTGAACCAGAAGCATGCGAAATGGGTAGAGTACATGCAGAATTTTACATTTGTCATTAAGCACATTTCGGGGACTGCTAACAAAGTGGTTGATGCTTTGAGCAGGAAATGTTTGCTTCTGCAGGAATTCAGAGTCAAAACCTTGGGTTTTGAAAATTTAAAAGATATGTATGTAGGTGATGTAGACTTTGGAGAAGCATACAAGGCAGCTGAGAATCCAGTTCTCAGAGACCAGACTCCGTGGATTGAATATATAATCCAGGAAGGATTGTTGTTTAGAGGCAATCAACTGTGCATTCCAAATTGCTCCATGCGGGAGAATTTGGTGAAGGAAAAACACAGCGGAGGCTTAGCAGGTCATTTTGGACATGATAAAACATTTTCCAAGCTGAGCGAATCATATTATTGACCAGGCATGCGAGCAGATGTAAAGAATTTTGTTGACAGGTGTCGGATATGTCAACATACGAAGGGCCGAAAGCAGAACACAGGGTTCTATCAGCCATTGCCTATACCCGAGAGACCATGGGAGGAAATCAGCATGGATTTTGTTTTGGGGTTGCCAAAAACACAACGAGGGGTTGATTCCATCTTTGTGGTGGTGGACAGGTTTTTGAAGATGGCACATTTTATACCATGTCAAAAAAACCAGCGATGCGACATACATCGCCAACTTGTTTTTCAAAGAAATCGTCAGGTTGCATGGATTGCCGAGGAGCATAGTCTCGGATCGGGATACAAAGTTCATAGGTCATTTTTGGAGGACGCTATGGAAGAAACTGGGAACTAATTTGGCGTTTAGTTCAACTTATCATCCGCAGACGGATGGCCAAACAGAGGTGGTGAATAGAAGTCTGGGGGATTTATTGAGAAGCTTGGTGACGGAGCATCATAGCAGTTGGGACCAGATCCTACCTCAGGCAGATTTTGCGTACAACGATTCGGTGAATCAGAGTACAGGAATAAGTCCGTTCCAGATTTTGTATGGGACACAATCGAGGGGAATTTCTGAGCTCAGGGAGTCAGGACAGGCTGAAACTAGCAGCGCTCGTGCTGAAGAATTCGCTGAAGCGATGTAGGAACTTCACAGTCAAGTGAAGCAGCGACTGATGAATGAAAATCAAGAGTATAAGCGCAGAGCTGATCAACAGAAGAGACAACTTCAGTTTGAAGTTGGGGACATGGTTCTGACGCACTTGAGGAAGGAAAGGTTTCCAAGGGGAACATATAACAAGCTCAAGATGAAGAAAATTGGGCCATGCAGAGTCCTGAAGAAGTTCGGGGAGAATGCATATGAAATTGAGTTGCCAGAGGGCATCAGGATATCTCTGATTTTCAACATTTCGGATTTATACCCATACAAGGCTGAAGAAGAAGGCACTGGAACTGAGGAACCAGTGGTCCAGTGGCAGAAACAATTACCAGTTGCACAAAAGCCTCAGATGGAGTGCATACTAGACAAACGAATAGGAAGGAAAACCAGAGGGAAGCAGTATTTTGAATACCTGGTAAAATGGAAGGACCACCCAGTGGAGGATGCCAGCTAGGAGACAGAAACAGTGATACAAAAGCATGGGCAGACTGTGCAAAATCTCATGGACAGGAGMCCATGAAATCTTTTGAGCCGAGGAGTATGATRCAGGAGCATCCACACCTCATCAAGCGAGCCAGCGCGTGGAGCAGAAAAGATAGTTGGATAGCGCCAACATCAAATTTTGAAACACCTTGGGAATTGTTGCGCCGCTCTTTCATGAAGCCATTCATAAAGAAGCGCATTTGTAATGTATTATAGATAGGAGGGAATTTATTAGTTTTAATGTTGTTAGATAGGAATTGATTGTAGATTTGATAGTTTCAGATCTCGAGAGGGAAAACGGAATATAGGCACCCTCCTTTGTATTATTGTATTATGAAGAATTATTGAGAACAGGAGCAAGCAGAGCAGAGCAGAGAGCTTGTGAAGAACACCCATGTACAGATTGAATTAATAGAAGAGAGTCTTTGATTCAGCTTCATGGTTTGTGTTGTTTCTCTGTGTTGATATTTCGCTCATGAATGTTTTGTTTTCTGTCATGCATTTGTTTTGATATGCTATGTAGGTGATTTCTTAATTGAAATAGAAATCTGTGAGAGAAAGAGAGGGGAATGAGTTTCAATTGTTTCTCTGTTTGAGCCAGGATATTCCTGCATTGAGTGCAGTCGAATTCATCCGCATAGAGTGCATTGATGAGGTTCAACAGTTAAGCTCTCATTCTCACTCACCYAGGAGTTGAATTGGGTTATTAGAGCCGTGCAAGAGAAGGGCAGGCTGGATTTGAAGTCTCAGTGGTGAGCCTGAGCTTAGGTTGACAGAGGCTACTGTTGCTGGAAGCACACAGAGTCCAGAAGACCCAACACTTGGAGAGTGATTGGACGTCAAGCGCAAGGAGTGCGCCAACATTTAGTTGAAGGAGTGGGAGGAATTAAGCTCAGGAAGGATAATTCCTTACCGTTACTGTAGGAACCGACCTGGGCRAAGAATCGAGCAGAGACGAGCTTTGGAGCAGAATAAATCTTCAAAGAGGATAATTGATGGACAGGGTTCGTCGGGCAGATTGGCGAAATCTCGCCGACCGTTAGATCTGAGAGGAGCTGCAAGGGGTTTAACTCGCAGGCACARGAAAGATTAAAGTCCATCGGGGTTCAGCTTCGGAGGTTAACGAGGTGAGGTGCTGACTCGTGGAAATCGCGAGTTGCGATTTCCTGAAATTATCGGAGTCGTCGATCACCACGGGGACACGTGCAATCGGATCCCGAGAGGTCAGGATTTGGTGTTCGACAACTCTCATTGCAAGAGTTTTCAACGGGCGAAAGCGCGATCCTGCGATTTCCAATCACATGAGGGAAGGAGATGATGTGACCAGGGAGACAGTGCACGTGCCATTGGGGTTCAGGATTCGGGGGTTTTGTGAAGGCAATGAATCGCAAAAAAATCGTATGCGCCGATTTCCCGATAGGGAAATCCCCAACAAGTGGAAAGCGTTGACCCGTTGACCCATCGGGGTTCGGGGTTTTGAATTGCACGAGAATCATGTATGCGTGTTTTGCGATATCGCGAAACCTGATCCTCAGTTAAGTAAAGGGGAGATCGTTGAAGGAGTGTTGTGGGTAGAGAGGGAACTCCCGAGAGGAGGTGAAAGAGTCCTTGACTCTTCGGGCCGTGTGAAAGAAGGTCTTGGTGAGAGCGGACGTGCGTGCGGGGTTGACGTTCGCGTCAGTTTTGGATTGTGAAGCATGAAAAAATCTCAGAGTGGTATGGGCCCTGAGTGACGTGGTGGCCTAAAATTGATTCTATGCATCCTCGGTGGATAAGTTCCATGTGTTGAATTGAAAAAACAACTCTGGAGTGGTAGGGTCTGAAGCGACGTGTCATCCTAATGTCACTTCGGGACTTTGGGATGTTTGGATGGAAATATCTCAATGTAATTTTCTCTCGGTTGGCGTGGCAACCTCTTGTTACTTCGGGACTTCGGGACTTAGGAACTTCGATACTTTGGGATGTTTGGATGGAAATATCCTGAAGTAAATTTCTCCCGGTTGACGTGGCAACCTCTCGTTACTTCGACACTTCGGGCTTTAGGATATTTTGAACATGACCATGAATATATCCTGAGGTGTATTTCTCCTAGTTGAAGTGGTAGTCTCTCGTTACTTCGGAACTTTGGGACTTCGAGGCTTCCATCTGGTCGTTAATATTTACGCAACTTTGAAACTCTGATTTCACGAGAGCCACTAATATGGAATGTGTTGATTAAGGTTGGTTGTCATTGATGTCAACCCTTGAAGAAAGCCCCGTATTACAAAGGTTGGGTAATGGACCCATGATTTTTTTATGTAAATATGACTTGTTATTGTCTTGTCATGGTTTATAATATGTAGAAATGGATGAAATCCAAAGTGGTCCCCTTGTGGTGAAATCCCTCATGGGAAGACACTTTGCGGATTGAGTTATCCTAGAGAACCCATGCTTATTTGTGTAATAATGATATGAACGCTAGTGAATTTTTCAATGAAACTATCCTATATGGATAGTGATTTTCATGCCATTTCCGGTGGTATGTGGAACATCACATAACTCCTCATGGTTAGAGAGTTATGGCCATGAGAAGTTGGAGAACCCAGGTTTAGGTAATGGACCCAAGTTTGTTTGATGGATAAAGGTATATTTTTTGATATATTTTCAGGTAATACTATTCTATATGGAGAGTATATGTCATTCCATTTCTGGTGGTATGTGGAACGTCACATAACTCCTCACGGTTTGAGAGTTATGGCCTTACGAAGTTGGAGGACCCTCATATGTCATCTAGAAGCCCCAAAAGGTCAAAGTAGTCAAAGTGGTTTAAGAGATTTTAAAAGGTAAATAATAAAGTGAAGTGATGAGTGTACTATAATTCAAAGAGAATACAAAATAATTTAATTCAATAATAAATTTAATCGAGAAATTAGAAGTGGGTTAACCCTAAAATAGGGAAAGTGGTGAAAGTGACCTAGAAGATGTTTTTAAGGAAGTTACTTGGAGAGTATAAATAAGAGGCAAGGCTATATCATTTAAGACACACTTGAGAATATTGAATACCTATAGTTGTTTGAGGTAACCAAAGGATATCTAAGCCGAATTTTTGAAGAAAGTGAAGAAAGAAGGCCGAAATTCAAGGAAGGATAAATTATTTTCATGATGCTTTCCAAGGTATGTTTTTTTCAGGTCATCTCACCATTTTCACAATAAATGTTTTTCTAGAATGATTCAGAACATGAAATTGCTATGAAATTGAGGAAACATATCCAATCATATATGGTAAAAGTTTCATCTTTTGGGTCGTTTTATTTTTGGAGTTACACTCCGTGGAAAATAGGGTTTGTGGCTAGTCCTGAAACTAGTCAAAAACAAGTGTTTTAGGTAAGAACGTCATAACTTATTCATAACATATCCAAATTAAGTAATACCAAATTTGGTGGTTGTATTATGTGTAATATTTTCATATCGATTCAACAAATATTATATGCAGGGCACGCTCTACAAGGTCGCTCTCTAGAATAAGCTAGAATTTAGCAAGGTGTGCATTTTTTTCCATAACTCCATTTCTGAGAGGTTCGAAGTAGTGAAACCTGGTGGAATTTAATAAAACACGCTGAATAAAATTGTGTATCATTTTCATATATTTATTCATTACAGGTACAAATTTATGATTATTTCAAGCTAGGGTTGTTGACTAATCCAAAACTAGTCTTGTGAGACTAAAGAAACATATGATGAAAATGCTAGTCTCTTGTTGTTAAAGTTAAGGAAGGTTTGCAGGTATGTGATCATATACACTGTGTCTATTATAGAGGTACAAATCATATTTGGATGATGAAATTGATGAGGGATTTTGGTTGAGGTACAACTTGGGTACATGGTTGAGACAAGTAGTTGATGAGTTGGCACATACATGAGGTGTATAGTTGATGATGTTGGTAAATATTGATGAGTCATAGTTGATGAGTACTTGACACATGATTGGTACAGGTTGGTGTATGGTTGATGCACTTGTTTATGGTACAGGTTGGTGCATGGTTGATGCACTTGTTTATGGTACAGGTTGATTACAGGTTGATGCACGGTTCAGGTTATTGGTACTGTTTGTTTGGTACAAGTTCATTGGTACATGTTTATAGTGATATATATCATAGTGATAGTGTGAAAGTGGTTCCATCATTCTACTTCTACTTTAGGGAAGTTGGATGGGGAAAGGATAGGTGGTTGTAGCCACCTTCTAGTTGTATCCAGAGAACATAGGAGATTGTAGCCTCCTTCTGGTTGTAGCTAGAGAATTGGGGAGTTGGAGCTTCCCTCAGGTTGTATCCTAAGAAACTAGGGGGTTGGAGCCTCCTTCCAGTTGTAGCTGGAAAACAAAGGAGGATGGTGCTTCTAATGAATGTAATTCTTAAAGACATATAAGATAAAACATTCTGTGGTTTTCTCTCGATTTGGGTTTCCACATAAAAAACTGATGTACTATGTATGTGTGTGATTGTTCATTTCTTATTGCTCATTATTGGATAATAATTCTACATTGATATAACACTTGGATTATTTGGAGAAAATGGATTATAATTATGTTATTACTGATTCAGCCCCCCTCTCAGTAATCCAACAATTGGTATCAAAGCAGGTTCCTTCAAAAATCAGTTTAACCACTGAAAGGTAGATCATGGAGAGTACCAACTCATATAAAAATGAAATACCACACTTTGATGGAAAAAATATGATTTTTGGAGCAGAAGGATGAATACATATATATATAAGAACAAGGGTTTGAAATTTGGCAATCAATTATAGATGGATACACAGTACCAATAGCTCCACCAACAAATGAAAAAGCAGTGAAACTTGGTCAAAATAATTCCAAAGCTACAAATGAACTTTTGAATGGTCTCAGTGAAACAATATTCACCAAATTTTCACATTGTAAATCCACCAAAGAGATTTGGGACAATCTTCGAAATATTTATGAAGGAGATACAAAAGTCAAAGCAACAAAACTTCAAACTTGTAGAGGTCAGTTCGAACAACTAAACATGAAGGAAGATGAGAATACGACAGCCTACTTCTTAAGAGTTGACGAAACGGTGAATGAAATCATAGGATTGGGAGAAGAAATCAAAGAATCTGTAATTGATCAAAAGGTACTAAGATCTCCTCCTATGATATTCAACCCTAATATATCAACACTAGAAGAAAGATAGTATATGAACTTAATAAGAATGGACAAATTGCATGGAATATTCACAACATATGAAATGAGAACTAAACAAGAAAATCCAGATGTAAAAGAAGCATCCTTCAAAGCATCCTATGATATTCAACCCTAATATATCAACACTAGAAGAAAGATAGTATATGAACTTAATAAGAATGGACAAATTGCATGGAATATTCACAACATATGAAATGAGAACTAAACAAGAAAATCCAGATGTAAAAGAAGCATCCTTCAAAGCATCTAAAAGCATCAAAGAAAAAGAAAAAGGAACAAGAAGAATATAAGAGTAGCAGTGATGTCTCGGAAGATGATGAAGAAGTGGCCAACTTCGTCAAAAGATTGAACAAGGGAACCAATGGTAGGTATAGAGATAATCTTCCTTTAATTTGTTTTAATTGTGATGGTATTGGTCATTTTGCTAACAAACGTTCTCATAAGAAAAAGAGAAATGATGAAGGTTACTCAAAAGGAAAACACACATATAAAGGCAAAAGAACTACAAATAAATATTTCAAGAAAATATTATGCATCAAAGAAGACATATCATCATCAGATGAAGATGAAATCAGTGACAGTGGGACAAGAAGAGTTCTATTCATGGCAGTAAAAGATATTTAAGAGGCATAAGTTGACTATAGAGAAGAATTAATGTGTGCCATAGAAGTTATCAGAAGAGAAAAGAAGAAAAACAAGAAACTACAAGTAGAACTAGACAAGAAAAAGGAGACTCGAGAACTATAACAAATGATCACAAGACTGAAGCTTCAAATAGAATAAGATAAAAGAATTGAAGAAACACTCAAGGAACAACTAGAAGAAAAGGACAAGATCATTGGAAACTTGGAAGCAGAGATTGTCACACTAAGAAAGGATATTCAAAAGAAAAATATGCAGAATAGCTCAAAACTTCTGGATGACATTATCAGCAGTTAAAAATCTCATCTTTATAAGTATGGACTTGGACACAATAAGACATAAAAGGGATCAAGCTCCAAAACAATAGAGTAATAAACAAATCCAAAAATCTATGCAAAAACAATCAAAGGGGATAGGAAGATGTACAAGGAAGATTTCAGGGACACTCCTCCACCGAGAAGATTCATATTTCAGAATCAACAACAGACATATAGGCCTCAATAAGAAGAAGGATTCATAAGAGAACCTTCTTTCAGAAGATATTCAAATCCAACGTATCAAACTATATTGTTTGGTTTATGTTATGCATGTAATAAGTTTGGACATAAAGATGTGAATTGCAGAGCTAACAATAGGAACACTAACAAATTTGAGAGTCATAAACAAAGGGGTTACTCAAGAAGACCTAGTGAAACACAAAGAAGAAGTTACAACAGGTTTGAATCTTTGAGAACTGAAGTGGAATGTTACAAATGCAACAATTTTGGACATGTGGCCAAAAATTTCACATTGACGGTCCCTCCTAAAGAACCTCAATAGAATAACAACAGTCACATACAAGAAACTCAGAAAATGACATGGATAAGAAAGCAAGATCAGTATAGCAATCAAGAATGTGCAATCACTCTATAAGCTAAACAGAAGAAATACAATTGGTATGTTGACAATGGGTGTTCAAAACACATGACATGTGATAGAGACAAATTTATTACATTACAAAAGGAAAGAAATGTATCAGTCTCCTTCGGAAATGATAATTCAGCCAAAATCATTGGAGAAGACACAGTCTGAATTGGGAACAAGAATAAAAAGGCACAAAATGTTCTACTGGTAGAAGATATGAAACATAATCTTCTAAGTGTGATTCAAATGTGTGACCAAGGTCATAAAGTTACTTTCAATTCACAAAAGTGTGAGATAAGAAGAGAAGGTTCAGGGAAATTGGTCGGTACAGCTGCAACAACTTCAAACAACATATATGTGTTAAGTGAAATTGGAAATGAAAAGTGTTTTCTAGGAAAGGAAGGTGAAAGTTGGCTATGGCACAGAAGAATTGGTCACATGCATTTTGATAACCTTGTCAAAGTAGGAAAAAGAGAAGCAATCAGAGAAATTCCTCATATCACGAATCCAACCAACACTTTATGCAAGCATTGTCAACAAGGAAAGAAAACAAAGACCAGGTTCAAATCAAAGGAATATTCAACAACAAGACCACTGGAAATTGTTCATATTGATCTAGTTGGACCAAATACAACAAAGGGATTAAAATGTGAGATATGCTTTATGTTATTAGTTGATGATTATATAAGAATGAATGCAGTTTTCTTTCTCAAGAACACGTCAAAAGCTTTTGAAAACTTCAAGATCTACAAGGAAATGGTGAAAATGAGATGGATTCAAGAATCAAATGCTTGAGATATGATAATGGAGAAGAGTTCACTTCAAAGGAATTTATGGGCTACTGCAGCAGTCATGGAATAAAAAGACAATTATCCATTGTTAAGACACCTCAACAGAATGGAGTTGTTGAAAGAAAGAACATGACAATACAAGAAATGGCTCGAACAATGCTAATGGATTCCAAATTGACAAATATATTTTGGACACATGCAGTGAATACAATAGTTGACATTCAAAGCAGAGTAATTCTCAGAAACAACACCGATAAAAATCCCTACGAGCTATGGAAAGGAAGACCAACAAATGTGAGGCACTTCATAGTTTTTCAAAGTAAATGCTACATCAAAAGAGAAGATGGAATAATGAGAAATTTTGACTCTCGTGTGGAAAAAGGAGTACCTATTTGTTACTCAAGCACAAGAAAATAATACAAGTGTTACAATCTAAGATTGAACAAAGTTGTGGAAAGCATCAACGTAACAATTGATGAAACGAACATACTAGAATCAAAGGAAGAAGAAAACAAATCAATGGAACAACTTTTCAAAGAAGAAGAAGCAGAATATGAAGTAGAAGAGGAAGATGAAGAGAATCCAATAGAAACATAAGATCAAGTTCAAAAAGTATCTCCAAAGACACCTAGAAAATGAGTACAGAAGAATCATCCTTCGGATCAGATTATTGGAAACAAAGATGCAAGAGTTGAGACTAGAAGAAAAAATCGTTCACCAGAAAAAACACACCAAGCACTCTTATCTACAAGTGAACCAAAATGTTTTGAAGAAGCCAACTAGGATGAATTTTGGAATAAGGCCATGAATGAAGAATTGGATCAAATAGAGAAAAATGACACTTGGGAACTAGTTCCAAGACTAAAGAATAAGAATGTGATTGGGACAAAATGGGTTTTCAGGAATAAATTAAATGAATATGGACAAGTTACAAGGAACAAAGCTAGATTGGTATGGAAATGATATGTACAGATTCAAGGAATAGACATTGAAGAGACATTTTCCCCAGTTTCCAGAATGGAAGCAATCCGGTTGCTTTTAGCCTATGCATGCTCCAAAAATGTTAAAGTATATCAGATGGATGTAAAATCATCTTTTCTAAATGGGGGACTTGAAGAAGAAGTCTACATTGAACATCTAGAAGGATTTTAGTTGTCAGAGAATGCATATTATGTGTGTAAATTAAAGAAGACCGTGTATGGTCTAAAACAGGTTCCTAGAGCATGGTACTCTAGACTGGATAAGTATCTGCAGCAGGGAGGGTTCAGAAAAGGAATTGCAGACAACAACCTCTACATCAAGGTAAGTGAAGGTAATGTTTTATTAATTGAAGTTTATGTTGATGATATTATTTATGGTAGTGATGAGGACAGGTTAATTTGTAAAAGATATGCAGAATGAATTTGAAATATCGTTACTTGGAGAACTATCCTTCTTTTTGGGACTTCAGATATGTCAAAGAAAACAAGAAATATTTATTTCTCAAACCAAGTATATCAGAGAAATGCTAAAGAGGTTAGGAATGGAAGATTGGAAACCAGTTATCACTCCCATGCAAACCAGTTGCAAGTGGAGAAAAGATGATGATTCAAAGTCTACAGATCAGAGGCAATATAGGCCAATGATTGGCAACCTATTATATGTGACAACATCTAGACCATATGTAATGCAGACAGTTGGACATGTGGCACAATTTCAAGCAGCACCAAAGGAGTCACATGTGTTAGCAGTGAAGAGGATTTTCAAATATCTCGAAGGAACAAAAGATTTTGGATTATGGTATCCAAAAGGAAAGGATCTATCACTTATTTCCTACACAGATGCAAAATGGGAAAGTTGTATTGATGACCGACGAAGCACCAGTGGAGAAAAATTCTACTTGGATGAGTGTTTAGTATCATGGCTAAGCAAGAAACAATCATGTGTATCTTTATCTACAATCGAGACAGAGTATATTGCAGTAGCTTTATGTTGTACACAAGTTCTTTGGATGAAACAAACTCTGATAGATATGCAGGTTGAGTATGATGAGCCCATTCCAATATATTTTGATAATACAAGAGTCATCAGTATCTCGAAGAACCCAGTGATGCACTCCAAGACGAAGCACATTCCAATAAATTATCACTTTCTATGGGAGAAGGTTGCAGAAAAGAACATCAGAGTTGAGTATGTGGGCACAAAAGAACAAGTGGTAGACATCTTCACAAAACCACTTCCATGGAAATACTTTGAATATCTTTGCCAAAGACTTGGTGTTATTTCTACTCCAAAATGAATTCTTTTTTAATGCTTATCTTATATGTCTTAGATTTACATGACGAAGCACTATAAGAGGACAGTTCAGTCAGGGAGAGCAACCCCGAATGGAAAAATACCTTTTCAATTGATGACAAAGGGGGAGAGATTTATCAGATGTAGAGGATAGAGGCATGGTTCCAGGGGGAGCATGAGTGATATGATTTCATTATTGCATTAGAGTGTTTCCATCAATGCCAAAGGGGGAGATTGTTGATTAAGGTTGGTTGTCATTGATGTCAACCCTTGAAGAAAGCCTCGTAGCACAAAGTTTGGGTAATGTACCTAATATTGTTTGATGTAAATATGACTTGTTATTGTCTTTTCATGGTTGATAATAATTATAAATGGATGAACTCCAAAGTGGTCCCCTTATGGCGAAATCCCTCACGAGAAGACGCTTTGCAGATTGAGTTATCCTAGAGAACCCACGATTATTTGTGGAATAATGAGATCAACACCAGTGAATTTTTTAGTGAAACTATGCTAGATGGATAGTTCTTGTCATTCCATTTCCAGTGGTATGTGGAATGTCACATAACTCCTCACGGTTATAGAGTTATGGCCATGAGAAGTTGGAGAACCCAGGTTTAGGTAATGGACCCAAGTTTGCTTGATGGATAATGGTATGAGTTTTGATATATTTTCAGGTAATACAATTCTATATGGATAGTAAATTTCATTCCATTTCTGTTGGTATGTGGAACGTCACATAACTCCTGACGGTTTGAGAGTTACGGCCTTACGAAGTTGGAGGACCCTCATATGTCATCTAGAAGCCCCAAAAGGTCAAAGTAGTCAAAGTGGTTTAAGAGATTTTAAAAGGTTAATAATAAAGTGAAGTGTTGAGTGTACTATAACTCAAATTGAATAAAAAATAAATAAATTAAATAATAAATTTAATGGAGAAATTAGAAGTGGGTTAACCCTAAAATAAGGAAAGTGGGCAAATTGATCTAGAAGATGTTTTTAGGGAAGCTGCTTGGAGAGTATAAATAAGAGGCAAGGCTATCTCATTTAAGAAACACTTGAGAATATTTCATACCTATAGGTGTCTAAGGTAAGAAAAGGATATCTAATTCAAATTTCTAAGGAAAGTGAAGAAACGAAGGCCGGAAGTCAAGGAAGGATAATATTTTTTGATGATGCTTTCTAAGGTATGTTTTTTTTTTCAGTTCATCTCACCATTTTCGCAATAGCAGTTTTTCTAGAATGATTCAGACCATGAAATTTCTATTCCATTGAGGAAACATATCCAAGTATTTTTGGTAAAAATTCATCTTGTGGGTTGTTGTATTTTTGGAGTTACACTCCGTGGAAAATAGGGTTTGTGTCTAGTCCTGAAACAAGTCAAAAACATGTGTTTCGGGTAAAAACGTCATAACTTCTTCATAGCAGATCAAAATTTAGTACAACCAAATGTATTAGTTAGAGTACAGTCTATAGTATTTTGTGTAATATTTTCAGATCAATTTAACAAATACTTCGTGCGGGGCACGCTCTAAAAGGTCCATCTCTAGAATAAGCCATAATTCAACAAGGTGTGCCATTTTTTCCATAACTCCTTTTCTGAGAGGTTCCAAGTAGTGACACCTGGAGGAATTTCATAAAACAAACTGAACAACATTTTTTATCATCTTCAAATCTGTATTCATTACAGGTACAAAGTTATGATTATTTCAAGTTAGGGTTGTTGACTAATCCAAAACTAGTCTTGTGAGTCTAAAGAAACGTATGATGAAAATGCTAGTCTCTTGTTGTTAAAGTTAAGGAAGGTTTGCAGGTATGTGATCATATATAACAGGACTATTATAAAGTTACAAATCATATTTGTATAATGAAATTAATGAGGGATTTTGGTTTAGGTACAAGTTGGCTACATGGTTGAGACAAGTAGTTGATGAGTTGGCACATACATGAGGTGTATAGTTGATGAAGTTGGTACATATTGATGAGTACTTGACACATGATTGGTACAGGTTGGTGCATGGTTGATGAACTTTTTTATGGTACAGGTTGATTACAGGTTGATGCATGTTTGATGCATGATTCAAGTTATTGGTACTGGTTGTTTGGTACAGGTTTACAACGATATATCTCACAGTGATAGTGTAATAGTGGTCCCATCATTCTACTTCTACTTTAGGGAAGTTGTATGGGGAAAGGATAGGTGGTTGTAGCCAGAGAACATAGGGGGTTGTAGCCTCCTTCTGGTTGTAGCCAGAGAATTGGAGAGTTTGAGCTTCCCTCGGGTTGTAGCCTGAGAAACTAGGGGGTTGGAACCTCCTTCCAGTTGCAGCTGGAAAATAAAGGAAGTTGTTGCTTCCAATGAATGTAATTCTTCAAGATATATAAGATAAATCATTTCATGGTTTTCTCCCGATTTGGGTTTCCACATAAAAAAATAGTGTACTGTGTATGCGTGTGATTGTTCATTTCTTATTTCTCATTATTGGATAATAATTCTACATTGATATAACACTTGGATTATTTGGAGAGAAAATATTATAATTACGCTACTACTGATTCTCCCCCCTCTCAGTAATCTAGAAAAATGTACATGGGATCTCGACCATTGAAAATTGAACCTATCTTCTTGCTTGTATTTCAAGCCCGAAATGGACTACTATGAATGCTACGTTTTGTGCTCATGGTTGTTTTGTGTGCAAACAAAGGAATTGGCCGACCTGTTGTAAGATTAATTAAAGGAAAATAAGATGACCAGTAATCCGAACCAAATAACGATATGTCTTTATCCTTCAAGAAAGAAATAAAACTCTGTGCAAAGAATAATTCAAGCAGGAAAAACAGGTCATTGAACAAAAGGGAAACCAACTTTATCAACCAGAAGAGGAAAGACTTATAGGAAGGTATGCAGAAAAGAGAGAGACAAGGAAGGGGTGTAGACATAGGTCTTAACAACAACTACATATGACCCATGACAACATTATGTGATAACATTTTGACTCCCCAGGGGTTTGCATGCTCCCTGTGAGCTTCCAAGAACAAGAAACTTCAGTGTCTTATCCTAGGGCTACAGGGTCACTTATTTAAACAAAAATAAAAAGAAAAAGTGATATTTACATTGAATGGAAAGCTAGTCATGGCTTAAGAAAAATATTTTTTCAGAAGGTTCCCATTGACAGGGCCACCAAAAACTTCAAAATCCTCCAAGTTATGCAATTTATAAGTGTTATTTGAAAATAGCTCAGAAATCTTGAACGAACTAATCCACAAGGCTTCAAATTTACCATGTTTTCCTTTGCCTTTCTTAGGTGAACCCCACTTGAGTACTAGATCTCCTAGCTGAAAATATTCTTTGGTTACCTTATTTTCAAAGCCTTTCTTGATCTTCTACTCATGGTCATGTGCTTTGCCAAGTAGTTTCTCCCTAGTCCGTTGTACTTCTACCAGTTGTTGTATCCTCCTAACCATATCATCAGGTTATCCTTGGTAGTCCTGGAGGAATTTTTCCACAGGAAAGGAAAGATGAGTAGGAAACATAGACTCAACCCCATGTACAAGCTGAAAAGGGGAAACACCAAGTGACCTCTTTGTTGTAACTCTATTAGCCCATAAGGAAAATTTTATCTTTGAGTCCCATGCTTTCTTATTGTTTTCTAACAATTTCTTGATGATATTTATGAGGCTCTTGTTAGAGGACTTTGCCAAACCATTTACTTGGGGCCAGTAAGGAGTAGAATGGACTAATGTAATCCCATACGGTTCACAGAACTTGATCAATGGCTCAACTTTGAAGGAGGAAACATTGTCAGTAACAATTCTACCTGGACAACCAAATCTTGACATGATATCCTCAAGAAAACTAATGATTACCTTGTGGGAGGCATTCCTTGTAGGAATGGATTCTATCCACTTGGTAAAGTAATTAGTGAAATTCAAAATCCACCTATGGTGACCACTTGAAGCTAGATGGATTTTCCCAATGAAGTCAAGACCCCACTATTGAAAAGGTCCAGAAACCACCACAAGATTCAAAGGAAAATATTTGAGTTGTTGCTTTCGAGAAAAAATTTGGAATTTGACACAAGAAATAATCTTTGCACAAACATCAGTAAAAAGACTTGGCCGAAAATACCCAACTCTCATGATATTATAGGCTGTGATTCTCCAAAATTGATGGCCCCCACATAAATTGTCATGAAATTCAATCATGGCCCTTTGAGATTCCCGCGGATATAAACATCTCAAAAGAAATCCTAGAGGATCTTTCCAATACAATATATGATCAATGAGACAATATATGATTTCTTTAAGATTCAAAGATCTCACCTTGTTCTTTTCCAAACCATGAGGAGGCTGAAACTTCTGCAGAAAATATATGATGTCTTTATACCAAGTGCATTTTGCCAAATTTGGGCTGGCATGAGATCTTTTATTAGCAAACTTAGCTTGCTGATTTTCTGAGTTTATGTTCATGAAATTAACCCCTAAATCTTTGCAATTTGATTCATCTAGCAACCTGGATAAAACTTGGCCTTTCACTAGTTTAGTGGGCTTCATTTCAAGGTCAAATTCCATAATTTTAGCAATCCATTTGCTCTTTTTCCCATCTATGTTAGGATGGATAAGTATCTATTTCACTTTGGGTGAAGGGACATATGCAACAATCTTTGAATGAAGAACATATACTCTGAAAGCTTTGAGGTATTTGAACAAAGCATAAGCATGCTTTTCCATGATATCATATCTCATTTATGCATCCCTCAATGCTTTGCTGAAAAAAATAAATAGGATGATCTGACCCCTCTGTATTTTTATGCAGAAAAACAACAACCAATGTGTCAAATTAGGCAAATGAAAATATCTGAAACTCCTTGGAATAGTCTGGTCTGATGAGAACATATGCTTCAATCGAGGCCCTTTTGATCTGATCAAAAGACTCTCGAGCCTCAATAGTACATTTCACCTCATTCCCTTTCCTAAGCATGGTTGTAATGTAATTCACTAATTCAACAAAGTTAGAGATGAACCTTCTTAGAAAAATAATTTTCCCAAAGAAAGATTGGGCTTATTTCTTAGATCTAGGAAAAGATAAGGTATGGATGGCCTCTACCCTGCTTGGATCAATTCTTACCCCTTCTGCTGATACAATGTGCCACAATAACTTACCTTCCTTCATAGAAAACATAGACTTCTTAGGATTGAGATAGAGACCAAACTTTCTGCAGTTTAGGAAGACCATTTTCAAATAATGATAATGCTCTTTATCATATTTTGAGAACATTGTAATGTCATCTAGATAGATGACTACATAATTTTCCTTCTCCCTAATGAAGGCAATGTCCATTGCTTGCTGAAAGGTCACTCTTGCATTCATCAATCCGAAGGGAATTTTAGCATACATGAATGTGCCCGAAGGAGTAGTAAAGGTTGTCTTCTCCCTATCTCCAGGAAAGACAAAGATTTGATTGTAGCCAGAAAAGACATCAATCATAGACATCCTAGATAAACCAGTGACTCTCTACAAAATGTGCTTCATCTTTGGAAAGGGGTAATTATCTTTCTTGGAGCTTCTATTCAAATTCATGAAATCAAGACATAGTCTAATTTCCCCATTTTTCTTTCTCACAGGGACCAAGTTAGCCACCCACTCAAAGTATCTCAAAGGAATGATGATTTTGGCATCTAACAACTTCTTCACTTCTTTTTTCATAATAGGAAACAACATGGGATTTATCTGTCTAAGTTTCTGCCTAAAAGGCTTGGTCTCTTGTTTCAAAGGAATCTTATGTTCAATGATGTTTGTGTCATATGTTCTTAAATATTCATATTTCCAGGAAAAAACATCAACAAACTCCTTTAAAATCTTAACATACTCAGCCCTTTGTTACTTTAACAAGTTCCTAGACAACTTAACATACTTCAGATCCTCCTCTGTACCTAAATTGCATTTAGTCACCTCCACATTTTTAGTTGAACCTTTAACCTTTACAACAACATCATTTGTATCAAATAATCTCTCCAAGGGGACTAGTCCTTTTGGAATATGGTTAATGGGAAACTGAACAATATGATGGTCAACAATTTTATTCAAAAAAATATCAGCAAGAGGGATTTTTTCAGTATCGTGATCTTGAACAATATGTAAGGCAGAAAACTCATCCATAGTCTTAAGAAATATTTTTATCTCAAGATCATCCTCAAAAACCTTCCAATGTTTGACATTGTCAGGTATAGAGGGTCTATACTTGACTTCCACATCATATTTGAGTTTAGGGGGAAAAGAAACTCTGAAATTACTTGTTGAAACAACCAAGGAGTCTGTCATAGTGTTCTCCTCTCTCAGAACAAATGAGATATTAAAATATAAGAAGAAACTATCAACGAGATCCCAAACTTCATCTCTGTAAGTCCTTAACCTGGGGTGTTTAGCTTGATACAAATTTTTAACTTGATGAACAATCAACTCAACATCTTTTCGATGGGCGTAAGTGACACATTGTCAGCTGAAAGGTCAAATTCGGACCGGGTTTGTCTAAATACCCAAGCCGTTTGGAATGAAATGACCCAATGGGTTTAATGGCTCCATTGGCCAACTAAAGTCCTAAAAATAATAAAAGAAATGAAACTAATATAAAATATATGATTATAACAAATGATATATCACTTACTAATGTTTATTAAAAAGAAACGTGAATGCACAAATGATTATAAATAATCTATATACAGTTTACAAGGTTTACTTGAAATCTTGCGAAAATGAATGTTTATAATAATGTTTAAAAATAAGATAAAGTAAGAACATAAATCTTTTTTTTTTTAATGTTTAAAGATTTTAAATTAATAAATACTAAGTAAATACAATTGAAACAATGACACATAAACAATCAAAGATAATTAATGCAATCATCATCTCATGCATATATACACAACTCTGAATAAAAGAAAGCAATGCACTTACTAACCTGTCATTGATCAGTAGTACTAAGCTAAATTCATCTCTCTGTATTTGTATGAGCTCCTCTTAACCTGTGTCAAGTGTAAACCTATGAAAAAAGAAAACATAATACTTCCTGAATAAATTCAAGGAAGTGTTTCATATTCTGGAGCGAGTTTATAACGACAGAAAGACAAATAATTATATATCTTGTGACCTTGAAATGTCCAATAACTGAAAATGAAAGAAATTACAATTCTCAGAAATGATGTTACCATCTATCTAGCATCAGATGTAAACTCAAAATACTTGAATAGATGATTAATCACAAATATAAACTAAACCAAAATATAATGAACAACATAAAGAAAAGCATGATATAAAAAATTATATGCAGAATAGTCTAAATTCAATACAAATAAAGTTTCATATTCAAAAATTATATGAGAAACATTATTAACATTGCACAATCTAAACAATCACAAAAGACAAAGAGTAAATTGTTTTCTCATATAGTTTCAACAAAATATGTTCATCAAATCGTTCAGGAAGAACTTTTGGGATAATAGATTTTTAAAGATTGAAAAAAATAATATATAAATGATAGCAATTAACCATGTATTGATAAAAAGGACTAAAGCTAATTTAAATCAATGCATAATCAATTCAAAGAATATGAAGATATTATAATGAAAATAAAACCATTTTACTCACAGGACAAAAGCAATTAAGCAACCTGGAATTTTATATTCTTCTTAGAAAATACCTGTCCATTCTCCCAAACATTTCAACCTTCCGTTACTCCATTTGAAAAGAAGAAAAGTTTAAAAAATAAATAATATATGAAAAAGAAAGGATAAAAATTATCCTCTCAATTTTCTGCATCCCTTCGGTTCTGAACTTTCTCATATATTTATACAATGAATGAACAGTTTAGGCGTCACTAATAATTTTCGCCACTTGAAATTTGTCTTGTAAAGAGACACACATATCTCTCAAATTGTGCATTTTTTTGGGAAAATTTCTACATGAAAGTTAAATGGGTCCATTTGGGAGATGAGTTTTCAACCGTTTCTTCAAATTCCTCACGGTTTGGCTGTAATGAGTCCCGTAAAATTGTGTCTATGTTCTTGACGCATTTCCAAATTTTATCTGTTGTTACTCATAAATTTATTTGCAACAATCCAATATTATTTTTGGATCAATCATATTGAAGTATTTAGATAATAAAATCAAGCCATGATCATATCTGTACCAAATAACGGATAATATAAACCTATGAAACAAAAAGAAACCTAAAAATTGTGAATAAAACAAAATCTAGAAAAATAAAATAAAAAATGAATTTAAACTAACTATAAGTTCTAAACAAACATTGTTTATATTTTCCTTTCAAATATGATCTTAAAATTCTAGAATCTTCAAGTTGATGGAGAAGAGAAAAATATTAATTTTGGTTTTTTACAAAATCAAACAATTGATAGATAATTCTTTTTTTTATTATTATTTTTATTTTGAAATGAGATGCAAAATGAAAAAAGAATTTAATTAATTAATATCACCAAATGATTTTGTGAAAAAGAGAAACCAACCAAGATATTATTTGATGAAGTATTGAACCCATTATTCAAAATAGTCAAACTTGCTAATGAGCAAAAGAATGAACACATGATCATAATTTAAACGAAAGTAAACAATTGATAAAAATTAGCGTTTTTGTTTAAATTGAGATTTCCATGCTCGTTTCTAAATTTTGACATATACTCTTGTAATGAATGTCTCATATTATAGTGAATGTTTTAAGTTTGTCTCAAAGCAAGCCAAGGTATGGAACTATTTGAAAAGGTTGATTCTGTAGCTCATTATAATTATCAAGATTTTAATGGGGGTCCTTTAAATTTTGTAAAAGTTTAGGGGGAGTTGTTGGGGCCAACAAATGGTGAATTGTTGGGTGAAACAGTTATCTCTGATCTAGTAAGATTTCATCTTAGGAAGAAAAGAATAAGACTTGATAAAAAAATTCAATCTCTCTGAAATAAATTCACTCTGAGACCATATAGTATTAGGATAAGCTCAATGTTATAACCAGAAAATAGAATTTTCTTTGTAGAGGATTATAACCTAAAACAACGTCTTAATCAAAGATTCACTATGTTTATAAAAGAACTTCAATACCGTTGAAAGATCCATTGCTTCCAGCGGGAGTCCATAACCTCAACAGAGATGTCATTTAACCCACTCAAGTACTTTAATCCCATCCAATAGTTGTATCCACATGATGTATAATTCCATAAAAGTTAATTTAAAAACATATACCTTCTACCTTTCGACCTGACATTGCTTCGCTGCCAACAGGCCTATTTAGTACCTCGATGAAGTTGTCTTGGTATCATGTGTGCATTTAGCCACTGCTAGCGAGCCTGTTCAATACCCCAACAGGTTTACACACACTTCCCACACTTAAGTGCTTCCAACCCTCTTGTGCCACTTTTAAATAATAATACAATTATAGATTTCTTGATGACAAAGAGAGTGGGGTGATACTAGAGGTTAATTGTAATACATGTGAATAGTTGATCATGTTATTTATTTGCTTTCAAAAATGGAAGTTTTATCATGGTTTAGAGATTTTAAATTTCCTTTAAGAAATCATCTAGAGAATGGGGAAGAACTTAAAAGTGATTCTTTAAGAACATGGACGAAGTAAAACGTTTAAAGATAATCATAATTATCAAAGATTTAAACCACATCTCTGGTGTAATACTCTGGAAAAGACAATTGGAGGACAAAATTAAAGTGACAATTGACCTAAAAATCAATTGTCTGAGCTATATCTTAATATCAGGACCTCTTTGAACTATTTCAATTTGCTTGAAAAACACATATAAAATCATATAAAATATCATGTGCGGGCAAGTTATTTTCTCAAGATAGTGATGCATGAGATGTTACTTTGACCAAGCATTATTATTAAAAATAAAAGAGACTAAAATAAAATAGAAAGATCCTTATTAAGATGAGTGAATTCCTACTCGTGGCACCTTGGGTCAGGGTTGAATTGATAGTTCAAATTTAATTATTTCTTTACTTTTCATTCAAAATTTTCATGATAATACTGCATTTTTGAAAAGAAATATTCAACAAAAAGCAGAGAGAAAAAGATTTAAAGTGGACTTCCCTCACAACATTCATATTATGGTTCTCTTGGTGTACTAACTTGTGTTAATAACTGCATTATTGCAAAGAGAAATAGTGAGAAATAAAACTAAAGGAAAGCTACTCCTAAACCTACTCTAAACTACTAAATATATCAAAATTCTAAGTAAAATCGTATTTCCAGTGCAACCACAAAAGCATCTTCAATCCTGCAAGGCATAGAAAGTAAAAAATGAGAATAAAAGAATGTAGTATTTGCAGATACAAAATAAATGTCATCCTTACCTCATATATATTCATTTAAAAACAAAACAAACATGACCTTACCATTCCTTTGAAACTTCTTGATGTATGAATCCTCGAACCATTCTGCAATCTGGCCATAATATGGGTCATAATGGCATGGAAGAGTGTAAGTAAGATTGGAAAACTTGTCAATATAATGGGGACATGACATAACTATCATCCATGTAACGGCCCTTGATTATAAATTATAATTAATTTAATAATGTAATCCTAAAAGATTAGCTAAACTATATTTATTTATTAAAATAACCTTAACTAATTATTTGTTATTAATTAGTTATTCTTGATTATGATTAATTTAGTATTATTAACTCATTAATCAATATGGTAAATAAATAAAGGTGGATAGTAAAATATATTATTAATTTAAGTTACATTCCTGAAAATGGAAGCATTTAATAAATGGGATAAGATATTTAATAATGGGATAAGATATTTAATAAATGGGATAAGATATTTAATAATGGGATAAGATATTTAATAAATGGGATAAGATATTTAATAATGGGATGAGATATTAGGTAAGGGAGTAAATGAAGGGAATTCGGTGAAGGAGGGATAAGGGGGGGAAAGGAGTTTGGGGGGAGGATCATGTTACGGGAGTTGGGGATGAATTTGGGAGAGCGGGGAATTGGCAGAGTGAAACTTGGAGTGGAATTTACACAGTGCACCGAGGGTTGCTGGGGGTTTTGGGCTCGGAGGGCCAGGATATCCGTTGATATCCTGGGGCTAGGAGCTAACTAGTCGGCAGGGAGGACGGTTTTGGGTAGTGTTCTAAAGAAGCGGGAAGGAAGCAAACGGCGAGCAAATAGTAGCATCAGGTTCAGGTAAAAATTATGCATTGTTTTGAATTAATTTGTTATTAAATCTTATTATATTGACRAAATTGCATACGAATGAGTTAAATTAGTAAAAAATTCTTGAATGTTACGGAAGTTACTGTTATTTCATTACTGTGTTATGAAATTAGTTAGTTTATCAAAATAAATTGATGTAAAATGTAAAACCGGCCATTACATTTGGTATCAGAGCCGTAGTTGAAACACTGGAGCCTTAAGGGCCAAATTCCCTCCTGCCTAACCTGCAAACCAAACCAAACGCTTGTTTACACAAGTTATTCAATATATATATATATATATATATATATATATATATAAATGAAATAAACAAATCTAAATATGATGATCAATATTGAAATTCCAGTTATTCGACAAATCATCTAATATATATATATATAAACACAAGTTATATAAACAAATTCCAGTTATTCATCTAATATTGATC
>ML795908.1:113549-143922 GCA_009831015.1 Picea engelmannii
TGGGTGTATGTAACGACCCTTGATTATAAATTATAATTAATTTAATAATGTAATCCTAAAAGATTAGCTAAACTATATTTATTTATTAAAATAACCTTAACTAATTATTTGTTATTAATTAGTTATTCTTGATTATGATTAATATAAGTATTATTAACTCATTAATCAATATGGTAAATAAATAAAGGTGGATAATAAAATATATTATTAATTTAAGTTACGCTCCCGAAAATGGAAGCATTTAATAAATGGGATAAGATATTTAATAATGGGATAAGATATTTAATAAATGGGATAAGATATTTAATAATGGGATAAGATATTAGGTAAGGGAGTAAATGAAGGGAAGTCGGTGAAGGAGGGATAAGGGGGGGAAAGGAGTTTGGGGGGAGGATCATGTTACAGGAGTTGGGGATGAATTTGGGAGAGCGGGGAATTGGCAGAGTGAAACTTGGAGTGGAATTTACACAATGCACCGGGGGTTGCTAAGGGTTTTGGGCTCGGAGGGCCAAGATATCCGTTGATATCCTGGTGCTAGGAGCTAACTAGTCGGCAGGGAGGACGGTTTTGGGTAGTGTTCTAAAGAAGCGAGAAGGAAGCAAACGATGAGAAAATAGTAGCATCAGGTTCAGGTAAGAATTATGCATTGTTTTGAATTAATTTGCTATTAAATCTTATTATATTGACGAAATTGCATACGAATGAGTTAAATTAGTAAACATTTCTTGAATTTTACAGAAGTTACTGTTATTTTATTATTGTGTTATGAAATTAGTTAGTTTATCAAAATAAATTGATGTAAAATGTAAAACTGGCCATTACAATCCAAGGCTGAAGTGCCCCACCCTCTTGACAATTCTCCAAGTGTTCATCCATTTTTTCACATGGAGGATCTAAAAAAATCATGTCATGCTTACTTCCTATATATTTAGGTAGAAACAAAGCAAGCACAACTTTATCTTTATTATGAAGATTTTTTAGATACGAATCTTCAAGCCATTCTAAGATCGTGTCATAAATATTAGGATGCAAACTATGACTTTGATGAAATGGACATATCAATGGAGAATACATCATAAGAGGATTCATAAAATCAATTAGATTATTGGTTTGAACGCTTACTTTGATTAGATTGATCATTTCAAAATGTGAAGCATAAACATTAAAATTCGAACTAATCAATGAACAAATATGCAATGTAGAATATTCGATCTCTATAAGAATGAGTGCATTATTGTTTTCAAAAATAATTTATGTAAAATTATCTTGCAACATGTCTTTTTCCCATGCGAGTGATGGAAGTGAAAGAGCGTCAAATCCGACTTCATAAATGTTATGTTTGAAATGAATTTCACCAAATATTGACATATCGAAAAGAATAAATTGTGATGGAAAAAAGTACAATATCGTGGGTAAAATACCATGCACACCAGAATCTAAGAAGAGATTGAGATATAAAAGTAAAATGAATTAGAAATGAGCACATGAAAATATTCTCTTGAGCTATGATAGTTAATAATGGTATTCTCAAGACATCCATCTTCATGTTCCTTAATACTTTCACTCTCTTTTGGTGATAAATCCTTCAACATTATACGATCATCTAAATTTGTCTCCTGTATGATAGATAATTCAAAACTTTCACGACAAACATCTGATCTTTCTTGTGGATAAGGTATTAATTGTAGATGAGGGTTTAAGGTTTCTTCTTCCAATTGCAGATCTACATCTCTAATCAGTTTCATTGGAATGTTAGAATGCTTAAGATCATTTTCGTCACTTAAGTGTTCTTCAATAACTGAATTTAAGTACTAATTAGAGAAAGGGTTAGGCGAATATGGACATTCATCTTGACCCACCATCAAATCTTCTTCCACGATGGCCGAGGATTGAGTATACAATGATTCATAGGAAAAAACAATTTGATTGTCAGTAAGAACCTTTTCAATAGATTCTACCTCCCTTGCTTGTTCAAAAATTTTGGATGGATTCCTCTCATCCCATGAACAAAATTCTTCTCACAATTGAGTGATAGGATTTGCAACCGATTCATCATTCGCTATTGAATGTGACTGGATGAAAGGGACACAAGCATCATAGAGGAGATTTAGTACAAATGACATGTTATCAAGATTAAATTTAAAGAGATCATGATGGATTCTTGTTGAAAAGCCTTCTGGATATGAATTTCCCTTGATTAGTAACATTTGAAATTCTTCACATGATTGACTGTAATTATATTTTTCAAAACTATCTAAAAGTTCATCTACAAAATGAAACCAATCAATAATGTGATATGTTGGAAAAGACTCAAACCAATGTTTAATCTGCCCCCTGGACGTGAAAGAAAACAATCTGCATAAAACCTTTAAATCAGAAATATCATGCTTGATGAATTTACACCAAAACTTCTTAAGATGGTCTTTTGCAGATACATCCCCCCCACCATCAAAGGTGAGTTTGGACAAGAGAGAGATTGTCTCGTTGGGAATATCAAGTAATGAGAAGTGGAAAGAATGTTCCAACATAATGATTTGGGAAGCCATGGACAATTAAATACATTCAAAACAAAGACTCCTACAAGGCCATCTTGTCAGTTTGGCCTACCTTCTAGTGCATTTCAAGATGACATAGAAGAAAAGTTTATCAATATGGAATTATGACAGGTTGAGGGGTAAAACATTTAATCATTAAATTTACCTCTGCCCTCCTTCTAGCGCCATTTGTTGATGGGCGTAAGTGACACACCATCAACTAGAAGGTCAAATCTGGACTAGGGTTGTCTAAATAACCCAAGCGGTTTCGAATGAAATGACCTGACGGGTTTAATGGCTCTGTTGGCCAACTAAAGTCCTAATAATAATAAAAGAAATGAAACTAATCTAAAATCTATGATTCTAACAAATGATATATTACTTACTAATGTTTATTAAAAAGAAATGTGAATATACAAATGATTATAAACAATCTATATACAGTTTACAAGGTTTACTTGAAATCTTGCGAAAACGAATGTTTAAAATAATGTTTAAAAATAAGATACAGTAAGAACATAAATCTTTTTGTTTTTTTTTAATGTTTAAAGATTTTAAACTAATAAATACTAAGTAAATACAATTGAAACAATGACACAGAAATAGTCAAAGCTAATTAATGCAATCATCGTCTCATTCATATATACACAAATCTGAATAAAAGAAAGCAATGCACTTACTAACCTCTCATTGATCAACAATACTAAGCTAAATTCATCTTTCTATATTTGTATGAGCTCTTCTTAACTTGTTTCAAGTGTAAACCTATGACAAAATAAAACATAATACTTCCTGAAGAAATTCAAGGAAGTGTTTCATACTCTAGAGCATGTTTATAACGACAGAAAGACAAATAATTATATATCTTGTGACCTTGAAATGTCCAATAACTGAAAATGAAAGAAATTTCAATTCTTAGGAATGGTGTTACCAACTATCTAGCATCATATGTAAACTCAAAATACATGAAAATATGATCAATCATAGATATAAATTAAACTAAAATATAATGAACAACATAAAGAAAAAATTGATATAAAAAATTATATGCAGAATAGTCTAAAGCTGATTCAATACAAATAAAGTTTCATATTCAAAAAGTATATGAGAAACAATATTAACATTGCACAAACTACAAAAGAACAAAAGCCAAAGAGTAAATTATTTTCTCATATAGTTTCAACAAAATATGTTCATCATTTGGTCCATGAAGAACTTTTGGGATAATAGATTCTTAAAGATTGAAAAAATTAATATATAAATGATAGCAATTAACCATGTATTGATAAAAAAGACTAAAGCTAATTTAAATCAATGCATAATAAATTATTCAAAGAATATGGAGATATTATAATGAAAATAAAACCATTTTACTCATAGGACAAAAGCCATTAAGCAACTTGGAATTCCATATTCTTCTTTGAAAATACTCGTCCATTCTCCCAAAGATTCCAACCATCTGTTACTCCATTTGAAAAGAAGAAGAATTTACAAAATAAATAATATACAAAAAAGAAAGGATAAAAATAATGCTTTCAATTTCCTACATCCCCTCAGCTCTGAACTTTCTCATATATTTACGCAATGAATGAACAACCTGGGCATCACTAATAATTTCCGCCACCTGGAATTTTCCTGGTAAAAAAACACAAWTATCTCTCAAATCGTGCATTTGTTTGGGAAACGTTTTATGMGGAACCTAAGTGGTTCCATTTGGGAGATTGGTTTTCAACCATTTCTTTCAATTCTTCACAGTTTGGCTGCAATCAGTCCCTCAAAATCATGTCTTTGTTCTTGACGCATTTCCAAATTTTATCTGTTGTTRCCCATAAATTTATTTGCAACAATCCAATATTATTTTTGGATCAATCATCTTGAACGTATTTAGATAATAAAATCAATCCATGATCAGATCCATACCAAATAACTAATAATAGAAACCTATGAAACAAAAAGAAACCTAAATTAATAACCTAAAAATTGTGAATAAAACAAAATCTAGAACAATAAAATAAAAAATGAATTTAAACTAACTATAAGTTCTAAACAAACATTGTTTATATTTTCCTTCTAAATATGATCTTAAAATTCTAGAAGCTCCAAGTTGATGGAGAAGAGAAAAATATTAATTTTGGTCTTTTACAAAATCAAACAATTGATGGATAATTCTTTTTTTTATTATTATTTTTATTTTGAAATGAGATGCAAAACGAAAAAAGAATTTAATTAATTAATATCACCAAATGATTTTGTGAAAATGAGAAACCAACCGAGATATTATTTGATGAAGTATTAAACCCATTATTCAAAATAGTTAAACTTGCTAATGAGAAAAGAATGAACACATAATCATAATTTAAACGAAAGTAAAGAGTTGATAAACATTAACATTTTTGTTTAAATTGAGATTTCTATGCTCGTTTCTAAATTTTGACATATACTCTTGTAATGAATGTCTCATATTATAGTGAATGTCTTAAGTTTGTCTCAAAGCAAGCCAATGTATGGAACTATTTGAAACGGTTGATTATGTAGTTCATTATAATTATCAAGATTCTAATGGGGGGCCTTTAAATTTTGTAAAAAATTAGGGGGATTTGTTGGGGCCCAACACATCTCCAAACACTTCTAACTCTTCAATCCTCATGTCTTTAGAAGCCGTCAAATCCAAAACCAAAGCCTCATATTCTGCCACATTGATTTTAGTTTCAAATTCAAGCTCGTAGGACAAAGATATGATCTCTTGGGTAGGAGAAATAAAGACTACCCCAACATGAGCACCATCCTTAAAAGAGGCCCCATCAAAAAACACATTCCAAATAGAGGCATTAGGAGGAGGATCTTCACAAGAGTTTATGGACTATTTTCTGATTTCAATAGGTGGTTGAGGAGCATCAGTAAGTTGTAACATACTGGATCCTAAATCAATATCAAGTGAAACAATAGGGTGGTTGATAGGATTTGCTTTATCGTTGATTATGTAGGCTAATTGTGCCTCCCTATAAATCTTTCTATGTTTGCCCCCAAACACATAAATGGTGGCATATGAAAGGTCCATCTACAAATTCCCCCTTAGTCTGTTGATCCAAGATCTTAACAAGAGAATCCCAAAATTGGGGGGGACATCAACCACTGCAATATCCATGACCATACTTTTCATTGGTAATTGGAACAGGGTAACAACTAGGTCTTTAATAACCCCAAGATGCCTCACCTTCTTGGAATAAAATGAGTACAGGTCATGGTAGGTTTTTGTAATTTCCAACCCAAGCTCATCCATGACAGTTTTAAGAATGAGGTTATGAGATGCCCCTGAATCCATCAAGCACTTGTGCAACACTTTATCATGAATCTTTAATGATGTGTAGAAAGGGGGGGAAGACTCATCTCTATCCTCTACCAAAGGTACCAGGATGACAACTAGTTTTTCATCTTGAAAGTTGACTGAGTCTTTGGAATAAAAGGAGGGTTCGGGATGCAACATTTTAGAAAGATATCTTTTGAATTCCTCATTATTAATCAACTCCAACAAAGGTACAAGGATTTTAATTTTTTGAATCTCACTCTCAAATCTAAAAGAGGATGGATATTTCATAATATCCTTAACTTTTGGGGTAGGGCTCTTAGCCAATTCCTAGGGTTTTTGTGCACCTTCTTCTTTGTTGCTAGTTGCCAAAACCTTAGCATAATTTTCTCTTTTAGTGGGCTGATCAGAAGTGTCAGTCTTCCCATCTTTCTTTTTTGACCTTAGTTTGTATTTACTTGGATTTCAATTTATTTTTTTCCCTTTACTCAATTCATTTAAATGACTATCCATGAGAGAATCTCCATATGCATATTGAGTTTAATGAGGAGATGAAGAGGTGTCACCAAGACAATGGATTTCAGGATCATTTTCTTCATCCTCTCCTTCTTCATCAACATCAAGGTTGTTTGGAGAGGGGCTTGGACTTTGTGATCATCCTATCCCTATTTATTTGATCTCTTTGGAGGACTTGAGGGGAATTATTTGGTCTTCTGAAATTACGTCTATTATCAACATTATGTGTATTCCCAGCATTTCAGAGTAAGAGGAAACAAGATGATGAAATGAAAGTAACTTCTATTAATGAAAAAGTCTCAAGTCTCATACATAACCAACGAACAACTCTGCTTAGTCAAAATATTACCAAAGGGGAGCTCTGCTTAACCATCCAACCCTCTCATATCATTCATATAATGTATTTATAATGAAAACAATAGAAAATTTCTAGGAGTGGGAGTTGGCCTTCCTATCCTGTTATTCTCCACCTATCTTGTTCCTTCTATCAGAAGGAAACTCGGGTCAGTCTGGGCCTGCACGAAAACTGCCCTCTATGGTAGTCGATTGTTCAACCACCAGTCCTTCTTTAATTAATTGATTCAGAATGACAATTATTTGTCTCCTTGTGCAGACCGTCCATGCTTCCATTTAAGGGGGTAGTCTATTGTTCAACCACCTATCCTTCTTCCATTAACTAATTCAGGCTGACAATTTTCTGTCTCCACAACTAGACTCTCCATGCTTCCATTTAAGGGGNGGGGGGGGGGTTAGTTTTCTCTTTCTTCTAGTGATAGACTAGTCGCAGTTTGTTAACATTATGTTTCTCCTCATGACGCTCCTTTGATGATTTGGCTTAATGCCCAGTTTATGTTGCCACATGCTGCTCTCATATTGGATCCTATATAAGCACGTGATTGCAGAAGTTTTAAAGGGTGTTTTGGGTCCACACCACTTCGACCACCGCAATCCACAAACAACTACCACGTACCTCTTTCATTATATGATGGTTTTGATTTCGATACCGCTCTAGAATTTTAACATTCGAGCATGTTATGTCCTTGCAATGAAGTGTGTTTGTTGATCTATTGCATTCTGCAATCTAGGTAACCCTGTTATTTTATCACCGCTACTAAAATTTATCCGTTTGCCAACTCCAAAATCCTTTTAACCATGTTTAGAGATGGAGCCAATGTTGGTGCTTGGGAGATTTGTGTTAAGGTTTAAGATATTATTAGGTTTCTTTTCAATTTACTAGATAACCATATCATAGATAGGATCACTGAGAGAAACACAATCACAAGATACACACCATTTATCCTAGGAAAACTTCATGGGGAAGAAAACCCAACAAAAACTTCCTTAATATAGATAGCAAATACAATGCCAAGACAATAAACCAAACACTAGAGAATATCCTCTACTAAGAAATGCGCCTCTCTCTCTTCCTTCTTTCGACAACTGGTAACTGCATCTTCCTTCAATACTTGTGAACTAGATGAGTGAGTTGAGTGAGTGAGCAAATGAGTCTCTGACTTCCTTTATTTATAAAAATGGGTAGGTGCTGAAAAGGTGTCTCTTCACTAGGCAGGACCGACTTGTCTTTCTGAGTGGTTAAAACAAGTTTAATTTCCCTCGCGACCGACTTATTAATTTTCATAATATCTTTAAGGTTTGACCAATCCTAAAAAGGGGATTTGGTCAATTACAATGCCCAACATGATCAAGCCACAAAAGGGGATTGATCCAATGAATAATAAATCAATAATGAATAGAATACTCTTTGTAGTTATAATATTTCAACACCCCCCCTTAACAAGAAGGGTATTCTACAACATTATCAAGAGAGTGAGAGAGGGAAGAAACATCAACAACGTCTGGAACATTGACTGGCATATCTATAGACCATCAGAAGTTTTTCTCATCATCAATATCATCATTCACAGCAGGGAGTTGGAATGAAATCATCATCATATGCATAAAAATGGATTAGTATAACACCAATACATCATCATCAATAACAACACAAGGCTGATACAACGTCAAAAACAACAATATCACATCACAAAGGCTAGAGCATCATCAACAACAACAACACCACAACATGAAGTCTGGAGCATCATCAACATCAGCGCTAGGCTAGAAATATTAAGGACGAAGCTAGAATCTCAACAACATCAGCACAAGGATGGAAATATTTAGTACAAATTTGGCATCACAAAATGAGGCTGGCATCACAACACTAGGCCGACATCTTTAGCACTAGGCAGGCATCACAGCACGAGGCTAGCATCACAACAACATCAACACGAAGCTAGAAATATTTTTCACTAAGATGGAATCGTAGCATGAGGCTGGCATCACAACAACATCAACACAAAGCTGAAAATATTCAGCACTAGGATGGAATCACAACATGAGGCTGGAAACAACATCATCATGAAGCTAGAAATATTCATCACTAGGCTGGCATCACAGCACGAGGATGGAAACAACATCAACATGAAGTTGGAAATCTTCATCACTAGGCTAACATCACAACACGAGGCTGGAAACAACATTAGCACAAAGCTGGAAATCTTCAACACTAGGATGGCATCACAACATGAGGATGGAATCACAACAATACTCCCCTTTTAGAGGGAGGTCCTTTCAGAATACACCAAGATTTTTTCAAAAGTGCTCAATACACGAGATAGAGGTTTAGTCAACACATCAACAACATGTTCATTCGTGCTAACATACTAAAGCTTTATGGCTCCTCTCTGCACCATGTCACAGATATAATGATATCGAATCTCTATGTTTTTTGACTTATCATGGAGCACACAGTTCTTTGTCATCTTTATGCAACTCTGGTTGTCACATAGGATCACGGTTGCTTCCATCTCTAAATCGAATAGACATGTCAACAACTTCTGAAGCCATATGGCTTCACAATTGGTGGAACATGCAACGATGCATTTTTCTTCTACCATGCTGAGAGCAATGCTTGATTGTTTCCTACTCTGTGATGAGATCATGGCTAAACCCAGACTGAAACAACATCCTAAAGTCCTCATTTTGTCAGAGACACTTCCAACCCAATATGAATCGGTATAACCACTCAGTCTAAAGTCATGATCTCCATCATAACTGAGACCACAATATAATGTACCCTTAAGGTACCTAATCACATGTTTTTGCGCTACCAGGTGAACACGTCTGGGCTCTACCAGAAACTGAATCAAGGTATTCACAACAAAACATATATTTGGGTTGGTGTTCTTCAGATACATCAACAATCCAATTATCTCTCTGTACAACATAGCATCAATAAATTTTGACGAAGTGTCAACCAAGAGCTTCAACTTTGTTTCCATGGGTGTATTCATGGCTTTGCACTCTAACATTTCAAATCTCTTCAGTATTTCAACTGCATACTTCCCTTGGTTAAGGAAGATCTTCTCTGGGCTCTACCAAACCTCAAGACGTAAGAAATAGTGCATTAGGCCAAGGTCTTTCATCTCAAATTTTGCAGTGAGATTATTATTACAATAAGTGATGATATTTTCTTCTCCAGTTAAGAATAAGTCATCCACATACAACAACAATAGAACAGGCTCATCATTCATAAACTTGAATTAAATGTTAGAGTCAACTTTACTCTTGGTAAAGCCCAATCTCGTCAAGAAACTATCAATCTTTCCATACCAAGCTATAGGATCTTGCTTCAATCTATACAGAGCCTTCTTCAACTTGCAGACATGAGTCTTCCTGTATTAAACTTCAAACCCTTGAGGTTTCACTATATACACTTCTTCTTCAATGAAACCATTCAAGAATGTGTTTTTCACGTCCATTTGGTGTAACTTCCACTTCATCTTAGCTACAAGGGCTATGATGGTTCTGATTGAAGTGTATCTGGCTACAGGATAAAACGTCTCTTCATAATCAATTCCTTCATTTTGAGAAAAACCACGAGAAACAAACCTTGCTTTATATTTCTCAATACTTCCATCAGTAACATGTTTTATTTTGAAAATCCATTTGGAAGATATGACATCCTTGCCCTTTGGTCTGGGAACTATTTCCCATACATCATTCTTTATGATGGATTCATATTCTTCTGTCATGGCATCTGCCCATTCTTTCTTCTGAATGGATTCTTCAAAGAAAGTAGGCTCCTTCTCTAAGAGATCACACATCAAAGCCATATAACTGAAGAATGGGTTGGGTTTCTACACTTGTCTCATGGTTCCATCGGGGGCACCATACTTCTCTCCATCTTGGATAAGTTCCCTTGCCCAGACTAGCTTTCTCTTGTGGGATATCATCATCTAGGGATCTTCTTGAGATTCTATTATGTTATGATCTTCTAGAATCTCCTCATCAGGGGAGGTTATGACTTCCCTCATTGGTTCTGCAACTCTAGGAACCACAGGTTCTTCTTTATATACTTTTTCAAGCTGGCATCTTCTTGATTTCTTGAGTGTTTCATATTCGTCAAAGTTTACACCCCTGTTGATCTCAATATGATGGTAACTTGGTATATAAACTCTGAAGGCCTTGGAGACCTCACATTATCCAACACATATTCCCTTATTTCCTGAAGGGTCCATCATGGGTCTCTCCTCTTTTGGAATGTGTACAAATATTGGGCAGCCAAATATATTGAGATGGCTTACTCTAGATTCTTTTCGGAGAACATCTCTTCAGGGGTCTTGAACCCAAGTGCATTGTGGGACAATTTTTTTTTTACATATACTTTTCTTTTTGCTGATTCTAGCCATAAGTGCATTGGATGATCTTGATCATGGATCATGGTCGTCACTGCTTCCATTATAGTTCTATTCTTTCTTTCTTCTACACAATTTTGTAGGGAGTGGTGAACTCCCTCTTGATCCGGACATATTTGCAAAAATTTGCAAACTCTTTTGAGGTGTATTATCCTCCATTATCTGACTTGAGTATATTGATCTTTCTTTCAAAAAGATTCTCTATCAAGGCTTTGAATTCCTTGAATTTATTGAGCACTTCATCTTTTGATTTCAAAAGTAAACCTAGGTTTTACGATAATAGTCGTGAATAAGCATACATAGTATACATACCCTTTGATGTAGGTTGATGGCATTGGTCCACACACATATGAGTGAATGAGCTCTAGGACTCCATCTTCTTTATTGTCTCTCTTCGGGAAAGGGTTATTGATGTTCTTTCCTTGTGAACATTCATTGCACACACCTTCATGGTCAACCTTGAATTCTGGTAGACTTGTGACTGTCTTTCTTACATATGGTAATGCCGTTGATTTGGGATAATATTCTATGCAAAAGTTCGCATGGATTCTCAATGGAATGGGTCATGGCTGTTTCTGAGTGACCCTTTAGCTTATACAAGCCACCTTCTTCTTTTATAATAACAATTGTTTCTTCCATGATTTTTCCTTTGGACCACATAAGAACTTCTCTATCTATGAAGGCAACTCTAAAGCATTCCTTTGATAGGGTATTGATAATCATCTCCAAGTGTAACTTTATCGGGAAACTTTTTTTCTAAAAGGTAAGAGAGAATGTCTCTTTGACCAGTTAGGTGATTGGAAGAACCATTTTCTATGAGCCAAGTGTCCTCACCATGTGAAACTAATCCTGAGAGGGCAGAGATTAAGACATAGTCTTCAATCTGTTATTTTATCATCTTTGTGGCTGGCTCTTCATCTTCAACTACATGGGCATGGTGCCTCTTGGTTCTCTTATTGTATTATTCTCATATAGTTGGACAATTCTTATCAATATGTCCCATCTTGTTGCAATGGTAACATTGGTAGGATGAGAAATCTTTTTCTCTTCTTTGACCTTTCTGAAACTTCTGGAATCCCCTTGGAGGGTGAGATTCTTTAGGTATGAATTTGTTTTGGGCTTGATATTCCTTATGAGTTTCTTTCTGTAAGTAATACCTCTTTATTCCTAGTTTAGTATGAGTAGTTAGGGTTTGATCTTCATCTCTTCATAGAAACGCTTCTCGGTTAGCTACTCTTGCTTCTTCTTGAATACATTCTTCCCAAAGATTGTCAAAGTGTATTTTCTCCTTTCTGGCACAAATAGTTTGGATGAATGCATCCCAAGGTCTTGTCAGACCATTAAGGGATGTCATTATAAGTTAGTCTTCATCTAAAGCATCTTCAATTGCTTCTAGATGTTCTTTGAATTGTGATATTTTGAAGAAATATTCTGGAATTGTTTCTCCTTTCTGCATCCTTGTACTTTTGAGTTGAGTTCTCAGATTCATCTTTCGATTGATGTTCCTTCCTTCATATAATTTTGTTAGGGTATAAAATATTTATTTTGGAGTCTTCCTTCCAGCCACTTAATGAATCAAGTGATCTTTAATAGAATCTGCAATGATTCTTTTGGCCCTAACTGTGTCCTTTTGATGTTTTTCTTTAGCCGCAACATCGACAAGTTATGGTAAATCTTATTTAATGAATCTTGCTAGTTCATTCTCTTAAAAAATCAGTGTAATCCTATACTTCCAGGAACGAAATTTTTCCACACCTTCTATCTTTTCAACAAGCTTAGTGTTTGCAGACATCTTTACCTTGAGCTAGGAAAATGACCAACAATTGAAAATGCTCAGAATTGAATTTTGAACTTACCAGGAGGTGTGCTTGGTTGAGGCGAGTAGCTTGGTGTAGTTAGATCTCAGAAAATCCAATTTTTTCCGCTTCAAACTTGACCAACGGATTTTTGGACTGGTGCTTTTGGTTTTCTGGTACTTCTGGGATTGGTGAAAACTAGGGTTTCACTTTCCGGGAGTTCTATCCACTGAAAATGTGTGCTGAATGTACCAAAGAGTTCCTTGGGCTAGGGTGTACTTTTCCAAATGACTTTTTGGTTGAAATTCCTCTTCAATAAAAAGACCTAATTTTCTTGTACGACAACAGTGACATTTTTCTTTATCTAGTGAAATATGCTCTCTTCAGCTTAGCTCTGAAACCATGTTAAGGTTTAAGCTATTATTAGGTTTCTTTTCAATTTAATAGATAACCATAACATAGATAGGATCATTGAGAGAAACACAATCAAAATATACACAACATGTATCCCGGGAAACCCTCATGGGGAATAAAACCTAGCAAAAACTTCCTTAATATAGATAGCTAATACAATGCCAAGACAATAAACCAAACACTAGAGAATATCCTCTCCTAAGCAATGTGCCTCTCTCTCTTCCTACTTCCGACAACTCGTAATAGTAGCTTCCTTCAATACTTGTGCACTAGATGGGTGAGCTAAGTGAATGATAAAATGAGTCGTTAACTTCCTTTATTTATACAAACTAGCAGGTATTGAAAAGGTGCCTCCTCGTTGGGCAAGGTCGAATTGTCTTTCTGAGTGGTTAAAACCACTTTAATTTCTCTAGGGGGAAACTTCTTAATTTCCATAATATATTTAGGGTTTTACCAATCCAAAAAAGGGGATTTGGTCATTTACAATACCCGACATGATCAATCCACAAAAGGGGGTTGATCTAATGAATAATAAATCAATAATGAATAGAATACTCTTTGTTATTACAATATTTCAACACTTTGAATGATGAGCAAGGATATCTCTCAGAGGACAATCTCTCGAATCTGATGCGGTGGCTTGACGTCATTGTGTTGTCACAACTACTGATGGATGAGTGCCATATGTCTTCGACACTTCGGCACTTCAGGCTTCGAGAGTTTTGGATTGTGAGTGGCATGGTAGCCTAAAATGAATGCTATGCATCCTTGGAAGATAAGTGCAATGTGTTGAATTGCAAAAACACTCATGGAGTGGTATGGATTGAAGCGACATGTCATCCTGACGTCACTTTGAGACTTTGACTATAATATACCTTAATTTTGACCCAAAAAAAAAATTGTCTTCTCCAGAACATTAATCCTAATTAACTCGATAGATTCGTTCTTAGGATAAAATGATCGTTTTCTCTAGTATTAAACTCTGATAAGTTTCTTATACTATGGTTACCCATTTTAATCAACCAATATATAGGTGTCCAGGTCATGCTAAGATAACCATCCATTACTCTAACATTTATGTAAGTCCTAAGCTTCCAAACATTTATATGCGTCATACTATACAGAACTTGGTCTATGGAGGACTTAGGATTCATGATCCCAAAATTATTTCTTATGAAAAATAATTCTAAGTGTGGAGAGGAGAAAGGATTCGTGATCGACGATATTAAGAAATCATTCCAATTGTTGGATCTCGGAGCAGGAGATCCGTCGGATCAGAACCTCCGTGTGGTATCGCGTATCGTAGGTTCAAACGTTGGAAGCATTTCTTTTCAACTGTAGAAGTTGTGAAGTTCCAACCGTCGAGGGCTCATGTGACATGTGGCACATCTGTTAGGTGGGGACCACGTGGTTGATAGGTGGTGAAAACATACAATGCATTGAAAATGTGGAAGTAGGCGACAGGTGGCATACACATGTCACCTTGGATGGAGTCAACCCATCACAGACTTATCGTGCTTTGGGGTTTTGCAAAGGAGGAGCATGAGGGTTAAACACTCCAACTCATGAATTCACGAGTTGCGAGTAGTGCTAGTGTTTATCCTATCCCATGGTTATATGTAGCAGGCTCTAGCGAGGAGGAAGCCATACCCGTATCGCATATTGAGTATCGAAGGTTTGGAGTGCAAGAAAATTCGAGGGTCTTCGACTCACGAACTCGCGAGATCATGAGTCATGAAATGTGCTTGCTTTAAGGTCTTTTTTATGGTCATATCACAAAGGAGTTGGAGAGAGGGAGTCTATTCTAGGTGGCGCAGGCACATTGTACTGGTAGATTCAACCACCTATTGACTTTTTCCGGTGGAATTTTCACGGAGGGCCTGTGGATTGTGTAAATTGAGGTTCCAATAAGGACTCGAGGGAGCCTTTTCGGCTCAAGGAGAATTTAAAATGATCCTGAACAGATCTTGGCCATCCTTTTCATGGGAAAGGTACTTGGGTTCCTTAACACAAACCCTTCAGGATTTGATCGTCCTTGATGCAAAGGTCAAAGTTTTTCCTTGGTCTGTAATTGTAATGTACCCATTTTGAAGTTTGATTATTGTTTGGCAAGGAAACGATCATTATAATAATCTACCATATAAACTATTTATAATTTCCTTGGCTACGTAGTTTCATACCTACCCTATATCTGGGATCAAACTTTTTGCCTGTGTTTAATTAATGTAAGATTCATGACTCTTCTTCTTTGCATGTTTCATAATGAAAGTAGAGTAATACAAAATGGTTAAATTTTGACTGTCAATAGTATTCTGATATCAATATAAATTTTTCAAGAAGACTATTTCATTGTACTTTCGATTCTAGCATCAGATATAATATATAAAAAGGGGTTCCAGATTTTTAACTTTCAATTTCATCGGTATTTATCCATCTAGCATTTCGTTTACATGTTGTTGATACATACTATTGATCAGTATATGATTCATATAATACATGAACAAACATATATAATATTAACTATTTATGTTGTAGATAGTCCACTTCCGGTTTGTTGTGACGCCTATACAGTTTCCAAAATAATATATATGTATAATATATAAACATATATATGATCCATAAGATTCGTGTTGTCTTGTATTTCTCTTCAATTCCAAGTTATACTAGAAAGGAAGTCTCTTCTAAGTGATACAATTTTATGAAATTTAATTACAGAGATACACCTAAATGTTTATATATGTACAAACTTACTCAACTTTGATTATTCATAGATAGATCTGCTTAATATTTCAGTCACAGAAATGAACATATGCCTATAAATAGATCTATTCCTTTCAAGCACATTTATACATAGATAATCCTAACTAGAATTTCGATTGCAGAGTTAAAAATATCCTGTAGATGGATCTGTTCTTTCAAGTTCATTTGTATATAGATAATTTTTCCTAGCATTTTAGTTTCAGGAGAAACCATTCCCAGAATTTAGTCTTTGATTATAAACTTCATACTACGAACAGATGTCATCCATGGAATTATTTCAACTTAGAACAATTAGATGCATAATTTCATATACACAAATCATTCAAACAAAGAAGGAGAAGATTTTCATATCTGAACCAGTGTGTGGGAAGACAAAGGGAATAACCACGTTCCTCCCAACCGTAGAATAGTGTAGCCAAAATCACTTGCCCGATTCACCCACTAGCCTGACCATAAATCCATGAGGGCGAACTTGGAAAACTTCTCCTCATAAATTTCCTTCAATTCCAACAGATTCCTCTTGCCTCACACTCACTCAGTAGTGTTCATAACAGGAAGGAAAAATCAATAGTCTCCTCTCCGAGCATACTTGGAAGCATCCTGCCTCCTCACACATGTTACTTATCAATTTGCCTAGGTCTTTTCCCTCCCTTGGGAATTTTCACAGCTTTCTAAATCCGTGATTTTTCAGGGGCTACCAATGGCCAAATCATTGATTTACCACTTGTAATAATCATCCTAGAGGTAGTTCCAACATGTTTCCCACTCATGGAGTTATGGTCAGCTGATTTTAACATGGTTGTTCCATTTGTCCTCCTGAAATCAATATAAATATTTTGTTTTTATACAAGTCTCATAGTCAAATAGTTAGTTGTGTCTAATCAAATCTCTCCACAAGAGTCATAATAATTAATTACAAATATCAAATTCGAAATTCAGAATTTCCATAAATGGAAAAAAAATTCCAAATTCGAATTTACTAAAAACAGAATAAATTTCCAGCAAATTTATATTTCAAAAAATATTTTATTTTTTGGGATGTCACATCCTTTCCCCCTTCAGTAAAACATTGTCCTCAGTGTTCGTTCCTTTCTTGGAACATGATTGGATGAGATTTCCGCAAATCTCCCTCCAACTCCCAAGTGGCCTCCTTAGGACTAAAGTGCTTCCATTGCACCTTTACCTGAGCGACAACTCTGTTCCGAAGTGTTATTTCTCTCCAGTCTAGAATGCACAGGGGTTCCACCTGGAACTCACCTTCGGGTTCCACCTGCACCAAGTTCCAATCAATCTTATGAGTAGGGTCATGATTATAATTTTTCAGCAACAAAACATGAAATACATTATGAATTCTTAGATTAGCTTGAAGTGCAAGTTGATATGCTACGGGTCCAATTCGAGCTAGTATCTCGAAGGGCCCACAAAATCTGGGTGCCAACTTGGCATAATTCCCTAACTTCGACGATCTTTTTCGGGCTTTGACCTTCAAATAAACATGGTCTCCCACTTGAAATTCCAATTGTCTTCTTTTCTGATTTGCATAGCTCTTTTGTCTATCCTATGCTTCTTTCAAGTTCTATTGTACCTTCCTTACCATGTTCTCCATTTCTTGGAGCATCTCTGGTCCAACCATGAGTCTGTCGGCCAGGTTATCCTAGATAATTGGAGTTGTACACTTTCTGTTGTACAACATTTTGAAAGGGCTTAACTTAGCCAAAGTTTGGTATCCATTGTTATACGCAAATTCTACCAAGTGTAGGTAGTCTTCCCACTTGTTCAATTTTGTTCTTACATACATGCAAAACATATCCTCTATGATTTGGTTTGTCCTTTCAGTCTATCCATCCATTTGTGGGTGATACATCATACTGAAATTCAAGTTAGTGTTTATCCCTGCAAACAATTCCTTGCAAAAAGCAGATGTAAATTTTATGTCTCTATCAAAAACCACCATTTTAGGAATACTATGCAATCTAAAAAAATATTTCATGAATATTTCAACAATGTTTATAGCTTTAAGAGTAGACTTTACAGGAATAAAGTGTGCAGACTTACTGAGTTTATCGATTACAACCATGATAGAATCATTCTGTTTCTGAGTTTTAGGCAAACCTGTTATAAAGTCCAGTGATATAGTCTCCCATTTTCATTCGGGTACTGGTAATAGATGTAATAGGTTGGTTGGGTGCTAGTGCTCAGCCTTAACCTGCTGACAATCTTGGCACCTAGCCAAGTACTTTTTTGTTTCTCCCTTCATATTAGGCCAGTAAAATAGTTTTCTAAGTGTTGTTATTGTTTTCTAGTAACTTAGATGGCCAGAATACAGTTTATTATGCACTTCGTCTAAAACAATTAATTTTAACTCTATTGAATCTGGTATGTAAAGCCTGTTTTTAAATCGTAATAGTCCCTTCTTGTTGATACTTAGATCTGGTTTATCTGAGTTTGTTGTACTGTTTTATAATTCTACCATCATCTTCGTGTAATTTCCGTCATTAATACTTGTCGTCCTTATTCTTTGTTCCAGATCATTTTCTGCCCTGCTAATGTTTATCTCAAATAACCCATGGACTCTTCTTCTTAAAGCGTCTGCTACTTTATTTTCCTTACCCTTGATATGTCTGACCTCGAAGTCGAATTCTCTCAGGAAGGCTAGCCATCTGGCTTGTCTTGCATTAAGATCTGGTTGGTTAAACAGATAAATCACCCCGCTATTACCCGTTAATAGTAGAAATTTTCTGCCCATTATGTAGTGTCACCACATTTTTAAGGCGTGTATTACTGCTGCTAATTCTAAGTCATGAGTGACATAATTTCACTCATGTTCCTTTAATTTCCGGGACTCATAACAAATAATGTGTCCTTCTTGAGTTAGGACACCACCTAGTCCTTCTTTACTTCCATCAACACGTACGGTGAAGTCTTTATCTGGGTCTGCTACCTTCAGAATGGGTGCAGTTGTCAATAATTCCTTCAGCTTGTTAAAACTGTCTTGATAGTTCTTTGACCAATTAAACTTGGTTCCTTTCTTTTGTAATGATGTGATAGGGTAGGCTATCTTGGAAAATCCTTCTATAAACCTACGATAATATCCGGTGATTCCCATGAATGACCGGATATCTGCTACATCCTTAGGTACTACCCATTCCATAATGGCTCTTGTCTTCTCCAGGTCTACGACAATCCCTTCTGTTGAAATTACATGTCCTAGATATTGTATTTCCTTTTGATAAAATTCACACTTGTCAAACTTGGTGTACAGTTTGTGTTTTCTCAATGTTTGCAGCACTATCCTTAAGTGTTCATCATGTTCTTCCTCTATTTTGAATAGACTAGAATATCGTTGATAAATACTACCATGAACTTGTCTAAGTATTGACTGAAAATACTATTCATCGGGCACATAAACATGGCCGGTATGTTAGTGAGTCCGAAAGGTATGACTACGATTTCATAGTGTCCATATCTTTTCCGAAAATTTGTTTTGTTTATATCCTCGTCTTTTATCCTAACTTGATGATAATCGAATTGTAAATCCAACTTTGAAAAGATCTTGGCCCCACCTACTTGATCAAACAGATCATTTATCCTTGGTAAGGGGTATTTGTTCTTAATAGTCATTTTGTTCAGTTGTCTATAATCGATACATAGTCTTAGAGTACCATCCTTCTTTTTCACAAAGAGGACTGGTGCTCCCCATGGCGAAACACTCGGTCTGATATATTCTTTGTCCAACAATTCCTGTAATTGTATTTTTAATTATGTCAGTTCTGGTAGACTCATTCAGTAGGGTGCTTTTGAGATAGGGGTTGAACCAGGTATTAGCTCTATGGAGAAGTCTATTTCCCTTCTAGGAGGTAATTCTAGTATCTTATCCACAAACATGTCTCTAAATTCACGTAGGACAACAAAGTCTTCTAAATTTGGCTTATCTTCTTTTTTTAATAGATTCGTCACTTGGATGGCATAAACTTGACATCCATTTCTAATACATTTCTTGAGTTACATCGTTGAAACTTGTCTGACTGATATAGGTTTTGGTATGCCTTGGGTTGTTCTAACAGTGCCAAAATCATCTTTATAACTAAGTATCTTTGTATAACAGTCTAGTACTGCTTTTTGTTGTTCCAACCAATCCATCCCGATAATCATATCATAAGATTTGAGTTGTAGGATGTTCATATTGGTCCTTATCTTTTGACATCTAAGCTGAACTCAAAATCATAGATAAAGTCAACTACTTTCCTTTTAGTGCATGTTGCTAGTTGTACAAGCCATGATTTTGCGTGTTTCAATACCTTAAGTTTATTTGACTCTACTACATCGGGAGTAATATAACTTAACGTGGATCCAGGGTCAATTAAAATAGAAATTCGAGTGTCATTGATTTTACCTTCGATCTCTACCACCAAGGACTGGTGGACAACCTGTCGACCATCTATGGTTGCATTTATCCGATGCAGGCTTCTGCCCACGTCTCCCACTGTCGAGGCTTCCTGCAAATTGTGAACAACAGTTCTGTTTGCTGAAATTAAACGTGGAAAATTCCTCCTTAGATGAGGCTCTCTACATTCCCAACACTTTAATGGCTCGTGGAAGTTGTCCCCAAACTTCTTCATTCCCATGTTTACCGGTTTACCACTACCTTGCGCATTCGGATGATTGGAGTGAAAATCCTTCCTCGGGAAACTTTTTGTTGCATTCTGATAAGGAGCTGGCTGGTATCCCTTCTTCCGCTGGTTCATTCGATCTTGCTTCTTATCCTTCCAGGCCTTGGGAAATTCTACCCATTGTTTATACTGGTTGTAGCACATTTGCGCTTTCTTGAATACCTCACTCAATGATTTGGGGTTGTCAAACTCAATTCTGTCCCTGTAGGATTGTGGTAAACATCTTAAGAATCACTGGATTTTTACTTTATCCTCCCAGATGTATGGTACGAACCTTAGTAATTCTGTAAATTTATTTATAAGGTCTTCCATCGTCATATGTCTGAGTCGTAACTCGTAAAATTCTTTCTTCTTCCTTTCATAATAGATTTCAGAAAGTTATTGTTTCTTAAAATACTTCTTAAATTCAGACCATTCCAACTGTTTCTCCTTTAGTCCCTTGGCCAATTTTAGGTCCTGCCACCAAATGCTAGCTTTCCCCTTCAGATTGTAGATGGCAATTCTGACCTTCATGTTGCTGGAATAGTTATAGATCTGAAAGTATTTTTTTGATGTCCAACAACCATGCCTCAACTTCTTCTCCTGTCTTGGATTCTCCATCAAAGGTAGTTGGTTTAATATTTTTAAATTCTCCTTCAAGGTGGTCCATTTGTTTCATTTTTCTATCTGGTATAATTTTATCTTTAGCTGAAGGTGTCCCTTCAGGCGAACTATCTCCTTTTTCTATTTCTAGACCAGAATTCTAGGAGGCCCTTTTGTTGACCTCTTCATCATGGTTATAATCTTTTGGGTTTTTCTTGGTTACTATACTACGCAGCAGGACTTCATTTATCTCTTATTGTTCCTGCTGTGCTTTTTTTCAATTTTTCATTGTCGGCCTTGAAAACCTTAACCTGCGGTTCAACAATAAGATTCCTCATTGTTTCCAACACCTCCATGGGCGAGCTTCCATCATTGTTCTATCTTGGATCTCTAGGAGGTCTTTGCTGCAGATTTCCTTCCATACTGATTTTTGCACCTTCCTGAGCTGCCATAATCAACACAAAACAAAAAGGGCTTTTTGTTTGTAACCACAAGATTTATTAGTTTTACATAAATCAGAGTATATACTAAGTAATTAATGTGGCCCTATTCAAACCCAGTGTTGTAACTTTTGCTTTGATACCATATGTAATATACCTTAATTTTGACCAAAAAAAAAAAAAGTCTTCTCCGGAACATTAATCCTAATTAACTTGATAGATTCGTTCTTAGGATAAAATGATCGTTTTCTCTAGTATTAAACTCTAATAAGTTTCTTATACTGTGGTTACCCATTTTAATCAACCAATATATAGGTGTCCAGGCCATGCTAAGATAACCATCCATTACTCTAACATTTTTGTAAGTCCTAAGCTTCCAAACATTTATATGTGTCATACTATATAGAACTTGGACTATGGAAGACTTAGGATTCATGATCCCAAAATTAATTCTTACGCAAAATAATTCTAAGTGTGGAGAGGAGCAAGGATTCATGATCGACGATATTGAGAAATCATTCCAACTGTTGGATCTCAGAGCAGGAGATCTGTCGGATCAGAACCTCCGCATGGTATCACGTATCGGGGGTTCAAAGGTTGGAAGCATTTCTTTTCGACTGCAGAATTCACGAAGTGCCGAGCACCGAGGGTTCGTGCAACACGTGGCACATCCGTTAGGTGGGGACCACGTGGTTGATAGGTGGCGCACACATACAACACACATAAAAGGTGAAAGTAGGCGACAGGTGTCGTCCACGTGTCACCTTGGAAGGAGTTAACCCATCACTGACTTATCGTGCTTCAGGGTTTCACAAAGGAGGAGCACGAGGGTTCAACACTCCAACTCGCAAAATCGTCAGTTGCAAGTAGTGCTAGTGTTTAGCCTATCCCATGGTTATATGTAGCAGGCGCTAGCAAGGAGGAAGCCATACCCGTATCACATCTCGGGTATCGGGGATTTGGAGTGCAAGAAGAGTTGAGGGTCTTTGACTCACGAAATCGCAAGATAATGGTTCACGAAAGGTGCTTGCATTAAGGCCTTTTTTATGGTCATACCACAAAAGAGTTTGAGAGAGGGAGTCTATTATAGGTGGCGCAGGTGCATTGCACTGGTAGAGTCAACTGCCTGTTGACTTTCACCGGTGGAGTTTTCATGGAGGGCCTGTGGATTGTGTAAATTGAGGTTCCAATAGGGACTCGATAAATCATTTTCATGGGAAAGGTACTCAAGTTCCTTAACAAAAACCCTTCGATATTTGATCGTCCCTGATGCAAAGGTCAAAGTTTTTCCTCGGTCTATAATTGTAATGTACCGAGTTTGAAGTTCGATTCCTGTTTGGAAAGGAAATGATCATTATAATAATCTACCATATAAACTATTTATAACTTCCTTGGCTACGTAGTTTCATACCTACCCTAAATCTAGGCTTGAACTTTTTGCCTGTGTTTAATTAATGCAAGATTCAGGACTCTTCTTCTTTGCATGTCACATAATGAAAGTAGAGTAATATTGAATGGTTAAATTATGGCTGTCAACGGTATTTCGATATCAATATAACTTCTTGAAGAAGACCATTTCATTGTACTTTCGATTCTAGCATCGGATATAATATATAAAAAGGGGTTCCATATTTTTAACTTTCAATTTCATCGGTATTTACGCATCTAGCATTTCGTTTACATGTTGTTGATACATACTATTGATCAACATATGATTCATATAATACATGAACAAACATATATAATATTAACTATTTATGTTGTAGATAGTCCACATCTGATTTGTTGTGATGCCTATACAATTTCCAAAATAATATATATGTATAATATATAAACATATATATGATCCATAAGATTTGTGTTGTCTCGGATTTCTCTTCAATTGCAAGTTATACTAGAAAGGAAGTCTCCGCTAAGTGATACGATTTTCTGAAATTTAATTACAAAGATACACCTAAACGTTTATATATGTACAAACTTACTCAACTGTGATTATTCATAGATAGATCTACTTAATATTTCAGTCACAGAAATGAACCTGTGCCTATAAATAGATCTGTTCCTTTCAAGCACATTTATACACAAATAATCCTAACTAGAATTTTGATTACAGAGTTAAACATATCCTGTAGATGGATCTGTTCTTTCAAGTTCATTTGTATATAGATAGTTTTTCCTAGCATTTTTGTTTCAGGAGGAACCATTCCTAGAATTTAGTCTTTGATTATAAACTTCATACTACGAATAGATGTCATCCATGGAATTATTTCAACTTAGCACAATTAGATGCATAATTTTAGATACACAAATCATTGAAACAAAGGAGGAGAATATTTACATATCTGAACCAGTGCGTGGGAAGACAAAGGGAACAACCACATTCCTCCCAACCGTAGAATAGGGTAGCCAAAATCACTTGCCCGATTCACCCCCTAGCCTGACCATAAATCCATGAGGGCGAACTTGGAAAACTTCTCCTCATAAATGTCCTTCAATTCCAACAGATTCCTCTTGCCTCACACTCACTCAGTAGTGTTATAACAGCAAGGAAATATCAATAGTCTCCTTTCCCATCATACTTGGTAGCGTCCTGCCTCCTCGCATATGCTATTTATCAATTTGCCTAGGTCTTTTCCCTCCCTTGGGAATTTTCACAGCTTTCTAAATCCTTGATTTCCAGGGGCTGCCAATGGCCAAATCACTGATTTGCCACTTGTAATAATCAGCCTAGAGGTAGTTCCAACATATTCCCCACTCATGGAGTTATGGTCAGCTGATTTTAATATGGTTGTTCCATTTGTCCTCCTGAAATCAATATAAATATTCTGTTTTTATACAAGTGTCACAATCAAATAGTTAGTTGAGTCTAATCAGATCTCTACCCAACAGTCATAATAACTAATTACAAATATCAAATTCAAAATTCGGAATTGCCATAAATGGAAAAAAATTTCCAAATTCGAATTTACTAAAAAAAAAAAAAAATTCCAACAAATTTAAATTTCAAAAAATATTTTATTTTTCGGGATGTCACATTGACTCTTTGGAACTTTGAAATGTTTGGATGGTAATCTCCCAAAATAACTTTCTCCCGGTTGACGTGGCAACCTCTTATTACTTCAGGACTTCAACACTTCTGTACTTCATGATGTTTGGATGGGAATATCCTGAAGTAACCTTCTCCTAGTTGACGTGGAATCCTCTCATTACTTGGCGCTTCAGGCTTCAGGAGATTTTGAATGCGGGCATGAATATCTCACGAAGTGAATTTCTCCCAGTTGATGTGCCAACCTCTCATTACTTCGGAACTACGGGGCTTTCATCTGGTTCTTAATCCTTGCACGAATTTGAAACTTCGATTTCACGACAGCCGCTAATCTAAATTATACATGGGATCTCCACCGTTGAAAATTGAACATGTCTTCTTGCTTTTATTTCAAGCCTGAAATGGACTACTCTAAATGATGCGTTTTGTGCTCATGGTTGTTTCCTATGAAAACAAAGGACTTGGTCATCCTGCTATAAGCTCAATTAAAGGCAAACAAGATGACCAATAATCCAAACCAAATCATGATATCTGTTTATCCTTCAAGAAATATAGAAAACTCTATGCAAAGAATCAATCAAGCAGGAAAAACAGGTCATTGAACAAAAGGGAAATCGACTTTATCAACCAGAAGAGGAAAAAATTATAGGAAGGTATGCAGAAAAGAGAGAGAGAGGGCAGAGGTGTAGACTTAGGTCGTAACAACAACTAGATATGACCTGTTATCCCTGTTTTCTAGGGATAACTAGGAGATCATGTCTCGAGGCCCACAGGTCCTAGACATGGAGTACCGAGAGTAGGATTGACCTGAGCATGGCCCTGGAGGGCCCATCCTTCTTCTTCTTCACTGAAATTGTCCCGTCAGAAGCAGCAACATCCATCACCATCGGCTTGGACTTGCATCAAAGAAGACTCTTGCTCCATGAGGTAATTGGTCTAAGTATCATGGTATGTGTCATGTTTGATCGTTATAACTTTCAGATATATGCATCAAGTTCCTTACATTTCTGACAACTGCTTGGATCTTACACTAACCCACTTGAACATTGTTGGGGGGATTAACAGGGTTCCCTAGCAAGCTTGTATCCATGGGTTCTAGTTAGCCACTAGGGGGGATTTGAAGAGCCATCATCCGCTCCCACCATATTGTCATTTTACATATTATCTCCCAAACATCCATCCCATTTCCCTAGTCCGGGCATTAGGATGACCTATATGAGGGGTTACACTTTGTCCTGTGGGAGGAAGGGGCTAAAGGCCCATGAGGTAAAAGAAACTGGTAAAAGTTAAAATCCATAGGAAATAAAACCTAGAGATGCCTCGCCCAGGGATCCCCGAGAAGGCAATAAAAGGCCTCTCGATAAGAAACAAAAGGGACCCAAAGAAAATAATAAAAAACAAGGCCTAGCCAAGAGGATGGGAGGTCTCATCATGAGCCGACCCATTATGTTCATAGGTATCTAGCGGTATGACATTGTTGTTATCTGGTCACCATGCCAGGGCAATGACCCTTGGTTGCATGGCCAAGGGAAAGGGGGTCTCATCACAAGCCAGCCTTATCATTTCTACGAAAACACTTGTGGGTAACACTATCAGCTCTGGTCACCATGCCAAGGCAGTGTCCTTTGGTCAAACCTTGAAGCAAAAAAGAAAAAAAATGTAATAAATGAAGAAAGAATAAAGGCAAATAAAGGGCTTGGAAAAAATTGCATCCATGACAGGTACAACTCGTCTCCTACAAAGGCACCCATGGGCAATACCTACCCCTGGTCTTCACTATGACTGGACATCCTTAGACCATACCACCTCATGCTACATGGCTTGAATGATATCCTTTGGAAACTTTCCTCTTCTTATGGATACTGACCCAATAGGTTACCTTGTCCTTTTCTTCAGCTTTGTATAGTAGATCAGTGTAATATCTTTGAGCTATTAGAGGGTATGCTAGGGATTTTATGCATGTATTTGATAAATTTAATGATCAAATATGATTGACATTGCTATGATCCCAAGGACTAATGAGCCCATGGAGGGAAAAGTTTTTGATGTGCAGGACCATGCCCGACAAACAGGTACCAGTGGACCAGTACACATGGGGAGATGACTAGCTCGGACCTCCATGGGGCTGAAGAGCCCATCAGGTAGTTGTTGGGATGGCAGATACAGGACAGTGATGTGATGAGCCTTTTCACATGAAGAAAAGAAGGATGTTCCACCCAGGACACTTCGACAGAGGCCGTCCTAGGGGGGATGACCCACTTCAGATGGAACGTTTTCCTCTTTATGGACAGGACGTCACCCAGGAGATATGGATGTCACCTTGAAGCATGTGGCAGTTTGATGAGTTGCTGGCACATGTGGCAGCTTGGAGGAGCCCTAAAAGGGCTAACGTCTGACTTTTGGATGATGGATATGCCCAAAAAGGGCCAACGTCTCCCTCAAAAGGGCTTGACATCCCACCTTTTTCTCATTTAGTGTCTTTTTCTTAGCAGTTAATGTAAAAACAACATAATTTTTGTAGTCAGTCTTGTTGGTTGTTTTAATGACCTATTTTGTAATTTAAAGGTCATGGATTGATATATATTGAGGACATTTTCCCTCATTTGAACATAACACAACTCACTCTCTTGTGAGATCTCAATACTTGCGCCCTAGTTTGGGTATTTTTGGTGTTTTAAGTGAGGCACTACTCTTGAAGGAGGATTTCTGTTGGCATTTATGACATTTCTCTCATGGAAGGTTTACAACTAGGGTTTTCATATGACTTTCTTCATGATATGTAAGTGTTTTTCCTGCAAAACTTCATGATTGAACAGTTGTAGGTTAATATTCTTGCATTTACTTATAAATTTTTTGATTTTAAAACCCTAGGTAGCAAGCACACAAGTAGGTCATTGCTACATGTCCCTATGATGAGAAATAGTTTTCAGCCATTGAAAGACGAAGATATAGCCTAGTTGTTGCTACACTTTTCTCTCTTTTTTCTGAGCTAGCGTTGAAGTTATAGGTTGAAAAGAGGAGACGTCATGGGCCTAGTTGGACTACACCTAGGGTTTCACCTTCTAGGGTTTGAAGGCCTTGCCTTTGCAACACCTTCTCCCTTAAATTTATGCTTTGAAGCTAGCCATTTTGCCAAGTGTATTTAGAGAAGGAGGAAGGAGCACAAGGCCTTGCTTAAGCAACACCAGAGTGAGCCTCCTTCCCCTAGGGTTTTGATTCTAGGGCCTTTCCATTGTAGCACCTTAGAACCCTACCTTCCAGTCTCTAAGTTTTAATCCTCATGAGACTTTGTGCCCTTTCTTTTGACTCCGTTTACCCTAAGTCACTGGTAATATCTCCAACGTTGAGTTTCTAGTGTACAAAACCATTTTTCAAACTTTAATTTTGAAACCCTAACTAACCCTAATGCTGCTAACCTAGGTTGACGTCATAGTTGACGCAACAAACCTTTTTGACCAATAATAAGCAATTAGATGATGACGTCAAGCATTTATTGAACGAATTGTTGATTGGATATACTGTAGGCTTGGTCATTTTGGTAGATATTGATGAATTGGTGATCTTTCATAGGCTAATTAGCAGAACATTGACTTAATCTTATCTATTACTTTGCTTATTGAATGAAATCAGATAGTCAAGAAGTACTAACCCTTTGAGTTATAGCCTGCAAATATACATATTGTGTTGTTATTGTATTGTTCTAGGCAGGTGTTTTCAACAGGGACTTCACTTCTTTATTGGCTAATTAGCCGGATTATCTAATACTGGTGGTAACCTGCGAGGAGGGAAATATTGACACTTGACCTTGTATCCTTTGCCTCTTCAAACCCCAGGTTACCGGGGACGTCTCCCCTGGGCTAACCTCCCTAAACAGAAAGAACCCCCCCATTGAGGTGACATTGGGTGGGGAAGGTTCCTGTTACGCCAGTTTGCCCACTATCCTATAGCCTGTGACCTTAAATACAAAATGTGCGATAACATGACCCATGACAACTTTATGTGATAACACCTCCCATGCCTTAGTCGATTTTCCTTCATTGGTGGAGCACCCAAGTCTTTCCCTCAACCCTTCATTAAAGCATCCATCATTTGACTTGTGTCACAAGCCCCTTGGGTGGAGTCATCCCTTGGCACTTTGTGTGCCCAAGGAACCTCAACTCTCCCCTATATGAATACTTTTGTCTCCCCATTCACACTAAGCTCCCTGCTTTCCTTCGTTTCAATCTGTGGTGGAAGTGTGCCAACCTGGGCTTGGAGTCGCAGGCTTTACATAACCAATGAACCACTTTATTGTAGTTTCCTCTTCATATGGCGATCATTATTGAATATTGTCTTTCTTTAATTCTACACATAATCAAATTATCCACATAATATAAAAGAGAAGCACCTCTCAATCTAATTAGTTAAGGTAAGATAACCTGGTTGGGTATTTTCTAAAAATGATACATTCTTAAAAAGATCATTCCTAAGGTAGATGTACTAAACACAAATAAAGATAAAGTAATAGTTAATAAAAATGGAAGGACATTTATATTTAAATGTAATATAGTTTTATTCTCTCTTAATTAATCAATTATACGTTCTTGCATTTCACATTAACCAATGATTTGGTTGGATTGATCAACTGTCTAACCAATGATTTGGCTGGATTCATCAACTGTCTAAGCACATAAAAATTCTCAAATCATAATGATTTTAGTCTAAATATCGTTAATAGAAAATCGTTTAATTGAGAGGAGCCGAGTTTGACGCTTGAATATGGAGTCCATCGAGCCTCTGAAGCCTAAAAAAGAATATGAAAGAGTAAAAGAATATATTATCTAATCTCACACAAACAATAACCAGCACCAGCTGTATCTCGAAATGAAATCAATGAATCTCTGTCACGAATCCACCACGCACATTGAATGGCTGCTTCACATCCCTACTTATAACGATGAGGATGGAGATAATAATGCATGGAGGTAACTTAAACAAGAAAGGCAGCCCCTCCAAGCTGTCTAATCATGATTAAAAGAATGATTAAAAGAATGATTAATCATGCAAGTCTGATAGGGGGACGCCTATCGGCATAAATATATTATCTATTCTCACACAAACAATAACCAGCACCAGCTGTAGCTCGAAATCAAATCAATGAATCCCATCACCATACATCTGTCACGAATCCACCACGCACTCTCAACGGCTGCTTCACATCCCTAATACACATTGAACGGCTGCTTCACATCCTTCAATGTGAAGCAGCCGTTATCTCTATCAATTCAATGAATCCCATCATCATACATCTGTCACGAATCCACCACGCACATTGAACGGCTGCTTCACATCCCTAATGATATAATGATGAGGATGGAGATGATACTCCATGGAGATGATAATGCATGGAGGTAGACGATAATGCATGATTCGGATGGAAAGGTCTCTAAACTGGTGGTAGAGACAGCCCCGCTGCTGGCGCTCGGTGGCAAAGCGGTGGTCGGGCCTTGAACCGAGGCGCTAGATGCTAGAGTTTGAGCTGTGGGAGAGGAGGCTGAGCTTGGTGGAGTGGCCA